>JALHBL010000374.1:0-14039 GCA_023638675.1 Camponotus pennsylvanicus | reverse complement strand
ATATATATATATATATATATATATATATGTCTAAGGGATGTTGCAGGGACCTTTTAGATAATATATTGTATATTTCCAGGACCTTTGGCTATTGCCAGGTCGGACCTGGATCTTTTTTCAATCTATTGTACACTTCCAGGTCCGACCTGGTATTACACATGTTATCGATGAAAAAATAAAATTTAACGAAAACTAGAAATTTATTCTAATTTCATTAAAAACATGACATCATCAGAATAAATATTCATATGTTTAACTTCTCATGTCGTCCTTTATGTACAAAATAATTTTTTTTTCCAAATTTTCAACTTTTTGTTAATCATAATGTAATATGTATATTTTCGGGACACATGCCGCAGTTATATGGACATTTTAGGGACCATGTATATATTATGTTTCAAATTAGCAAAATAACATAAAACATTATTGTTATACACATTTATTTTACAAAAATATATTATCTTCACCTTAAAATCTGTGAAAATTGTGTGCTTTATCTTCACCTTAAATTCCGTGAAAATTGTGTGCTTTTAATATAAAATATCACAAAGTTTATATTTATTTATTGCATCGTTTTAGCATATTAAAACATTAATTTAACAAAAATTAGTTCATTGACGTAATTATGTAGTTGAAAATTAACAATTTCAGTGAAAAATGTACTATGCTAATGATTCTGTCATAAATTATGTTTCAAGAACCTCTCGTCTTATATCGCTAAAAATAAAACAAAAATCTCATGAAATGTACGTAAAATGACATTATATTCAAATCTGGAAGTTAATCAGGACGTGAATATGTATTATATCAACGGTCCCGCCAATAACAAAAATAGGCGCCAAGAAAACTGCTTGCGATTTTTCGAAAAGATTTCCACTATTTCATCGTTTTAACATATTATATATTAGTATCCACTATTATTAAGAAAATCAGTTCATTGACGTAATTTTGTATTTGAAAATTAACAATTTTAGTGAAATATGTACTACGCTCCTGATTTAGACGTAAATTATGTTTCGAGAAATAAAATATACGTTAAATGTCATTATATTCAAATCTGGACGTTAATCAGGACGTGAATATATATTATATCAACGTTCCCGCCAATAACAAAAATTGGCGTCAAGAAAACTGCTTGCGTTTTTTAGGAAAGATTCCTACTATTTCATCGTTATAACATATTATATGTTAGTTTCTATTATTATTTAACAAAATTAGCTCATTGACATTAATTATGTATTTGAAACATAACATTTTCAGTGAAAAATGAACTGCGCTCCTGACTTCGTCGTAAATTATGTTTCGAGAACCTCTTATCTTATATCGCGAAAAATAAAACAAAAATCTAATGAAATGTACATAAAATGCCATTATGTTAAAATCTGGACGTTAATCAGGACGAGAATATGTATTATATGAACGGTCCCGCCAATAAAAAAATTGGCGCCAAGAAAACTGCTTGCGTTTTTTCGGAAAGATTCTCACTATTTCATCGTTTTAACATATTATATGTTACTGTCTATTATTGTTTAACAAAATCAGCTCATTGACGTTAATTATGTATTTGAAAACTAACCATTTCTGTGAAAAATGTACTACGCTACTGATTTTGTCCTAAATTATATTTCAAGAATCTCATGTCTTATATCGCGAAAAATAAAACTAAATCTTATAAAATGTATGCTAAATGTAATTATTTTCAAATCTGGACGTTAATCAGGACGTGAATATGTATTATATCAACGGTCTCGCCAATAACAAAAATTGGCGCCAAGAAAACTGCTTGCGTTTTTTTCAGAAAGATTCTCATTATTTCATCGTTTTAACATATTATATGTTGGTGTCTATTATCATTTAACAAAATCAGCTAATGGACATTAATTATGTATTTGAAAGATAACAATTTCAGTGAAAAATATACTACGCTCCTGATTTTGTCATAAATTATGTTTTGAGAATCTATTCTCCTATATCGCGAAAAATGAAACAAAAATCTAATGAAATGTACATAAAATGTCATTATATTAAAATCTGGACGTTAATCAAGACGCGAATATGTATTATATCAACGGTCCCACCAATAACAGAAATTGGCGCCAAGAAAACTGCTTGCGCTTTTTCGAAAAGATTCTCACTATTTCATCGGTTTAACATATTATATGTTGGTGTCTATTATTATTTAACATAATCAGTTCATTGACATTAATTATATATTTGAAAGATAACAATTTCTGTGAAAAATGTGCTACGCTCCTGATTTTGTCATAAATTATGTTTCAAGAATCTTCTCTTATATGGCGAAAAATAAAACAAAAATATAATGAAATGTACGTAAAATGTCATTATATTAAAATCTGGACGTTAATCAGAATGTGAATATGTATTATATCAACGGTCCCGCCAATAACAAAAATTGGCGCCAAGAAAACTGCTTGCGTTTTTTCAGAAAGATTCTCATTATTTCATCATTTTAACATATTATATGTTGGTGTCTATTATTATTTAACAAAATCAGCTCATGGACATTAATTATGTATTTGAAAGATAACAATTTCAGTGAAAAATGTAGTACGTTCCTGATTTTGTCATAAATTATGTTTTGAGAATCTATTCTCCTATATCGCGAAAAATGAAACAAAAATCTAATGAAATGTACATAAAATGTCATTATATTAAAATCTGGACGTTAATCAAGACGTGAATATGTATTATATCAACGGTCCCACCAATAACAGAAATTGGCGCCAAGAAAATTGCTTGCGTTTTTTCGAAATGATTCTCATTATTTCATCGATTGAACATATTATATGTTAGTATCTATTATTATTTAACAAAATCAGCTCATTGACATTAACTATGTATTTGATAAATAACAATTTCAGTGAAAAATGTACTACGCTCCTGATTTTGTCATAAATTATGTTTTGAGAATCTATTCTCTTATGTCGCTAAAAATAAAAAAAAATCTAATGAAATGTACGTAAAATGTCATTATATTAATATCTGGACGTTAAACAGTATGTGAATATGTATTATATCAACGGTCCCGACAATAACAGAAATTGGCGCCAAAATAATTGCTTGCGTTTTTTCGAAACGATTCTCATTATTTCATCGATTGAACATATTATATGTTAGTGTCTACCCTAAAAAAATACCTTTTAAAAAAAGGTAAAGAAAAAGCGTCGAGTTCATCTAAAAACCATCTCACAAAAAATAGCTATCACAAAAACTAGCTACCTTTATTTACAAAAAGTACTGATATAAAAATTGCGTCAAGTTGGGGTGCAATTTCACTTTAACTTTGTTAGTGTTATTAAATTTTATACATATGTGCTTTTATATAATCCGCTGCTGACAAATAGGTAGAAGTTCCGTTTAAAATCTATTACATTTTTGTAATAAAGAAGAACATTTTTGTTAGAGTTGAATCAATTTTTTAAAATAAAAGATTACGTCAAATGATTTTTAAATCTTCTAGAAAATTAAAATAAGATTAAAAAACTTATTTAAAAATTAAAAATTAAAAAAAATGAAAGATTACGTCAATAATTTTTAAATCTTCTACAAAAATAAAATAAAAGAACAAATTTTTTTAAAAATTAAAAATTAAAAAGAATATAAATTAAAAAAATTTTAAATAAAAAAACTCGGCGCGCTACCAATTTGATTGGCAATAATAATAAATGAGCAATTACATACTAGCATTATTTCAATAATTACTAGGCAGCGCCGAGTTTTTTTATTTAAAATTTTTTTAATTTATATTCTTTTTAATTTTTAATTTTTAAAAAAATTTGTTCTTTTATTTTATTTTTGTAGAAGATTTAAAAATTATTGACGTAATCTTTCATTTTTTTTAATTTTTAATTTTTAAATAAGTTTTTTAATCTTATTTTAATTTTCTAGAAAATTTAAAAATCATTTGACGTAATCTTTTATTTTAAAAAATTGATTCAACTCTAACAAAAATGTTCTTCTTTATTACAAAAATGTAATAGATTTTAAACGGAACTTCTACCTATTTGTCAGCAGCGGATTATATAAAAGCACATATGTATAAAATTTAATAACACTAACAAAGTTAAAGTGAAATTGCACCCCAACTTGACGCAATTTTTATATCAGTACTTTTTGTAAATAAAGGTAGCTAGTTTTTGTGATAGCTATTTTTTGTGAGATGGTTTTTAGATGAACTCGACGCTTTTTCTTTACCTTTTTTTAAAAGGTATTTTTTTAGGGATATCACTTCTTTTTGTATAAAAAATCTTTAAAAATATGTAGCACTTTTACTTTTGTTATATGACTTTATTCTTATATCTTTAAAAATTAGTCTTTTTTTTTATATGTATATGATTTTATATTTGTGTTGCTGAACGTGCATAAGTAACAATTAAGCAGCATTGGCTGTGTCTATTATAGCGAGTATACTGAGTATATACTTAATTTTATATTAATTTAAAGTTTCTTAGTTTTGTGTTTTAGTTTTCTTTTTAATGCAAAGTCTATCTTACTTATGCACGTTCAGCAACACAAATAGTTTATATAAAGCAACACAAATAGTTTATATAAAGCAACATAAATAGTTTATATAAAGTTATAAATTATAAACATAAACGTTATCTTAATATAAAATATTGTACAATAATAACAATATTGTACCGGATTAATGTGATTATACAGTTAATTTTATGTTAAGATAAAGTTTATTATGTCTTTAAAAATATGTAGCACTTTTACTTTTTTTATTAATTTTTGTTACTTAATTTTATTAATTTTTTTTACTTAATTTTATATTAATTTAAAGTTTCTTAATTTTGTATTTTAGTTTTTTTTTAATGCAAAATCTTACTTATGCACGTTCAGCAACACAAATAGTTTATATAAAGTTATAAATTAAAGACAAATAGGTTATATAAAATTATAAATTAAAGACATAAACGTTATCTTAATGCGTGTGAAATGCTTTAATACATGAACTTGTATACATGTCGAAATACATAGATATTTTCATTTTACATATACAGGGTGAGTTTTATTATTGCTTGTGTCAATCTTTTTATCATGCGGGAGATTACCGACTACATAATAAATTGATCGGTACATAAATGTCAATTATTTGGATCGACCTTATATATTGAAAACCCAAATATAATGTATACAATTAACAAATTAAAAGCCGAAATTATATAGTATGAATTTATTGCTATTATTATTATTAAAGTTACACATATTTAGTATTATTATTATTATTATTATATACATTATATTCGGGTCTTCGATACGATCGATCTAAATAATTGACACATTTAATTTATGTACCGATTAATTTATTATGCAGTCGGTAATCTCCCGCATGATAAAAAGATTAACACAAACAATAAAACTCACCTGTATTTGTATTAAACGCGATTAATTAATTATTAACTTACAGTCAATTCCGACAAACATTTGCACCGTACAAGGCACATTAAAGCACTTGTTGTAACATGTGTTGCGTACATGTGTTCATACGTGTATATATTATCGACAGCGACAGTCGTACGCCAGATCTATCGCCATCTAGTGTCGACAGCGGCAGTCGGACGCCAAATTTTGTTCTATATATATTGTTTGATGACCACGACGTGGACGTTTCTTAATCGTATTTTCACGATTTTAGAATTATATATCGCGATATTTCCACTTCTACAGCTCGTAGAGTAAAAATAAAGACACTTTTACTATATAATTCGAACATAAGCTATCGATTAAGCCTAATAAGAGCTCGATCCGTTCAGCGGTTATCGTAATATAATAATATGAAATAATCTGAACTGGTCTCAATTTCCCGTCTCGCGTAAAGAGACACGGCGCGCGTCTTGCTAGAGAGATGAACTCGACGCAAGACACTACCGTGTCTGTTGATTATTATTTAACAAAATCAGCTCATTGACATTAATTATGTATATGAAAAATAACAATTTCAGTGAAAAATGTACTACGCTCCTGATTTTGTCATAAATTAGGTTTTGAGAATCTATTCTCTTATGTCGCTAAAAATAAAAAAAAATCTAATGAAATGTACGTAAAATGTCATTATATTAAAATCTGGACGTTAATCAAGACGTGAATATGTATTATATCAACGGTCCCACCAATAACAGAAATTGGCGCCAAGAAAATTGCTTGCGTTTTTTCGAAATGATTCTCATTATTTCATCGATTGAACATATTATATGTTAGTATCTATTATTATTTAACAAAATCAGCTCATTGACATTAACTATGTATTTGATAAATAACAATTTCAGTGAAAAATGTACTACGCTCCTGATTTTGTCATAAATTATGTTTTGAGAATCTATTCTCTTATGTCGCTAAAAATAAAAAAAAATCTAATGAAATGTACGTAAAATGTCATTATATTAATATCTGGACGTTAAACAGTATGTGAATATGTATTATATCAACGGTCCCGACAATAACAGAAATTGGCGCCAAAATAATTGCTTGCGTTTTTTCGAAACGATTCTCATTATTTCATCGATTGAACATATTATATGTTAGTGTCTACCCTAAAAAAATACCTTTTAAAAAAAGGTAAAGAAAAAGCGTCGAGTTCATCTAAAAACCATCTCACAAAAAATAGCTATCACAAAAACTAGCTACCTTTATTTACAAAAAGTACTGATATAAAAATTGCGTCAAGTTGGGGTGCAATTTCACTTTAACTTTGTTAGTGTTATTAAATTTTATACATATGTGCTTTTATATAATCCGCTGCTGACAAATAGGTAGAAGTTCCGTTTAAAATCTATTACATTTTTGTAATAAAGAAGAACATTTTTGTTAGAGTTGAATCAATTTTTTAAAATAAAAGATTACGTCAAATGATTTTTAAATCTTCTAGAAAATTAAAATAAGATTAAAAAACTTATTTAAAAATTAAAAATTAAAAAAATGAAAGATTACGTCAATAATTTTTAAATCTTCTACAAAAATAAAATAAAAGAACAAATTTTTTTAAAAATTAAAAATTAAAAAGAATATAAATTAAAAAAATTTTAAATAAAAAAACTCGGCGCGCTACCAATTTGATTGGCAATAATAATAAATGAGCAATTACATACTAGCATTATTTCAATAATTACTAGGCAGCGCCGAGTTTTTTTATTTAAAATTTTTTTAATTTATATTCTTTTTAATTTTTAATTTTTAAAAAAATTTGTTCTTTTATTTTATTTTTGTAGAAGATTTAAAAATTATTGACGTAATCTTTCATTTTTTTTAATTTTTAATTTTTAAATAAGTTTTTTAATCTTATTTTAATTTTCTAGAAAATTTAAAAATCATTTGACGTAATCTTTTATTTTAAAAAATTGATTCAACTCTAACAAAAATGTTCTTCTTTATTACAAAAATGTAATAGATTTTAAACGGAACTTCTACCTATTTGTCAGCAGCGGATTATATAAAA
Organism: Camponotus pennsylvanicus; assembly: GCA_023638675.1. Taxonomy (NCBI): domain Eukaryota; kingdom Metazoa; phylum Arthropoda; class Insecta; order Hymenoptera; family Formicidae; genus Camponotus; species Camponotus pennsylvanicus. Next base: position 6,580 of record JALHBL010000374.1, on the reverse strand, counting down.
GCACATATGTATAAAATTTAATAACACTAACAAAGTTAAAGTGAAATTGCACCCCAACTTGACGCAATTTTTATATCAGTACTTTTTGTAAATAAAGGTAGCTAGTTTTTGTGATAGCTATTTTTTGTGAGATGGTTTTTAGATGAACTCGACGCTTTTTCTTTACCTTTTTTTAAAAGGTATTTTTTTAGGGATATCACTTCTTTTTGTATAAAAAATCTTTAAAAATATGTAGCACTTTTACTTTTGTTATATGACTTTATTCTTATATCTTTAAAAATTAGTCTTTTTTTTTATATGTATATGATTTTATATTTGTGTTGCTGAACGTGCATAAGTAACAATTAAGCAGCATTGGCTGTGTCTATTATAGCGAATATACTGAGTATATACTTAATTTTATATTAATTTAAAGTTTCTTAGTTTTGTGTTTTAGTTTTCTTTTTAATGCAAAGTCTATCTTACTTATGCACGTTCAGCAACACAAATAGTTTATATAAAGCAACACAAATAGTTTATATAAAGCAACATAAATAGTTTATATAAAGTTATAAATTATAAACATAAACGTTATCTTAATATAAAATATTGTACAATAATAACAATATTGTACCGGATTAATGTGATTATACAGTTAATTTTATGTTAAGATAAAGTTTATTATGTCTTTAAAAATATGTAGCACTTTTACTTTTTTTATTAATTTTTGTTACTTAATTTTATTAATTTTTTTACTTAATTTTATATTAATTTAAAGTTTCTTAATTTTGTATTTTAGTTTTTTTTTTAATGCAAAATCTTACTTATGCACGTTCAGCAACACAAATAGTTTATATAAAGTTATAAATTAAAGACAAATAGGTTATATAAAATTATAAATTAAAGACATAAACGTTATCTTAATGCGTGTGAAATGCTTTAATACATGAACTTGTATACATGTCGAAATACATAGATATTTTCATTTTACATATACAGGGTGAGTTTTATTATTGCTTGTGTCAATCTTTTTATCATGCGGGAGATTACCGACTACATAATAAATTGATCGGTACATAAATGTCAATTATTTGGATCGACCTTATATATCGAAAACCCAAATATAATGTATACAATTAACAAATTAAAAGCCGAAATTATATAGTATGAATTTATTGCTATTATTATTATTAAAGTTACACATATTTAGTATTATTATTATTATTATTATATACATTATATTCGGGTCTTCGATACGATCGATCTAAATAATTGACACATTTAATTTATGTACCGATTAATTTATTATGCAGTCGGTAATCTCCCGCATGATAAAAAGATTAACACAAACAATAAAACTCACCTGTATTTGTATTAAACGCGATTAATTAATTATTAACTTACAGTCAATTCCGACAAACATTTGCACCGTACAAGGCACATTAAAGCACTTGTTGTAACATGTGTTGCGTACATGTGTTAATACGTGTATATATTATCGACAGCGACAGTCGTACGCCAGATCTATCGCCATCTAGTGTCGACAGCGGCAGTCGGACGTCAAATTTTGTTCTATATATATTGTTTGATGACCACGACGTGGACGTTTCTTAATCGTATTTTCACGATTTTAGAATTATATATCGCGATATTTCCACTTCTACAGCTCGTAGAGTAAAAATAAAGACACTTTTACTATATAATTCGAACATAAGCTATCGATTAAGCCTAATAAGAGCTCGATCCGTTCAGCGGTTATCGTAATATAATAATATGAAATAATCTGAACTGGTCTCAATTTCCCGTCTCGCGTAAAGAGACACGGCGCGCGTCTTGCTAGAGAGATGAACTCGACGCAAGACACTACCGTGTCTCTTGATTATTATTTAACAAAATCAGCTCATTGACATTAATTATGTATATGAAAAATAACAATTTCAGTGAAAAATGTACTACGCTCCTGATTTTGTCATAAATTAGGTTTTGAGAATCTATTCTCTTATGTCGCTAAAAATAAAAAAAAATCTAATGAAATGTACGTAAAATGTCATTATATTAAAATCTGGACGTTAAACAGTATGTGAATATGTATTATATCAACGGTCCCGCCAATAACAAAAATTGGCGCCAAGAAACCTGCTTGCGTTTTTTCGAAAAGATTTTCACTATTTCATCGTTTTAACATATTATATGTTAGTATCCATTATTATTTAACAAAATCAGCTCATTGACATTAATTATATATTTGAAAGATAACATTTTCAGTGAAAAATGTACTACGCTCCTGATTTTGTCAAAAATTATGTTTCGAGAATATATTCTTATAGTGCGAAAAATAAAACAAAAATATAACAAAATGTACGTAAAATGTCATTATATTAAAATCTGGACGTTAATCAGGACGTGAATATGTATTATATCAACGGCCCGCCAATAACAAAAATTGGCGCCAAGAAAATTGCTTGTTCTATTTAAGAGAAATTCGTACTATTTTGCAGTTTATTAGAACATTAGTGTTTTATTATTTAAGAGAATCAGTTTGTTGACATTAATTATGAATTTAAAATATATTACTCTAGCAATTCCGGCGAGAAATGTTTTACGCTGTTATTCTGTTAAAAATTGTTTTAATAATTTTCTGTGATACATTGAATATTAAATAAATGTCTTATTATAACGTACGTTAAATGTATTTATTATTTTATTTATTGACCGCTAATCCTTACCTTTCGGCTTAGGATAGACTTTCTACGTTAAATGTAATTGTTTTCGAAATTTAGACTTATAACGTGAATATGTACCAAGAATTTTGCCAAGAACAATAATTTAGCGTCATGAAAATTTTTTGTACTATTTTGGAAAATTCTTGCTCTTTTATTGTTTTAATGTATTTTATACATTCTGAATCGATATATTTAGTAATCGAAAAGCATTAAACATTAAATATGCAAAAATCTATACTTTTTGATGGGTCCGAAATTGTATAATATATTCTTAAATGGTGAAATCAAGGACCAATTCATAAATGCAATTTATTTCAGTTAATATAATTATTTTCCATAATATAAATATCTATTATTGTTAGAATAGTTATGGCACTCACTAAGAAATTATTAATTCTTTTAAATTTCTTAAATTATAAAGAAAATTAAGAATGGACCTGGAAAAAACCATTTTATATATTTTATGTAATATTTCACAAATTAATGAAGCATTTTTAAAAATTCGAACGGAAAACGATGTAATATATCGTTCCTTACCGTGTTTAATAAAAAACGATATGATTTAAAAAAGGTCCCTGCAACATCCTTTAGACATATATATATATATATGTATGTGAATCGTATATTATGAGGTCACTTTCATTGAACAATTGTATATTATGTAGACCAAACGTCATTATGAGGACGGCCTCATAATATTTTATACGTAACGTATATTATGTAGACCGGGCCCCACAATTTTTTTCTGACTATTGTATATTATGAGTACCATTTTTATAATTATACAGAACGTGTATTACGAGGACTTCTTAATTTTTGTGTTTTATATATTGCGGCCATCCAATCTAATTTGTTATAATTTACATATAAAAAATTTTATGGTTATTTACCATTTCATGCAATTTAGTGCGCATGAAGAGATACATAAGAAAAAATTTGAACAAACAATTTATAATACATTTTTACATCAGACATAAATAATTTAAATGGCTTGAAATAGCAATTTATGGAATAGTATCTTTTTGATAACTCGAAAAATTGTCGAGTGAAAAGGTTCTAATGCAAATCGATTTCTATTTTCGTTTTAGTACTTTTCCTTTTTACAGTGCAATAGATAATGCGGAAAAATTTAAGGCACTGCTTTAAGGCCATTGTATAAAAAATTTTTAATCATAATCCGTTTTAAGATGATCAGCCAATCATAGTCAAGCATTCTTACTATACTTTGTGAGAATATTTGTCTGTGATTGGTCAATTTGCTGATCGACTAAAATTTTTTTAGAGTAGAAAAATGAATGGTTTACGAAATATATTATGCATCATTCTATTGCATTTTGACAAAAAATATAAAATATCTCGTAATATACTCATTTTTCGATACTTATCTTAATAATTTTTTATATAAAATAATGAGCTAAATTAATTAGTGCAAGAGAAACATACTCTTCTGATTAAAAAAAATTTTCAATTTGTATTGTGTAACTGCATATTGTTATTAAATAACTATGTTTTCTTACATCAATTGATTTAAATCAATTTATTTCATTTTTAGGGATGATTACAATTTCTGAGACAATGATTTGATTATGGATTTTTGTTAAAGCAAAAACGAAAAAATTTGGAGTAAAAAATCAAGAATGGTAAAAATTGCTATCATTTATAATTTCGGAGATATAAACCCTTTTATTGTTGCAACTATATACATTTAAAGAATATTTATTTTTTATTAAAAAATAACATATTTGATGTCGAAGTACAGAAACATAGTCCACATTTCGCACTAAAAAGTGTTTTTTCAAGATATCAGAAAAATTACATCGTATTTAATAAACTTCTTTTGTCAATAACTTTTTAACAAATGAGCAACGATTAATCACATAATATCTCGATCCTTCAAGTCTTGACATATGTCAAAGTCATTGACTTTTGAAGAGAGTAATGTTATGACGCTTTTCAAATATTGCGACAAAAAAAGTTCATATCTCCGAAACTATAGTCTTTTACCATTCTTGAACTTTATTCCAAATAGTACACAAATAGTTAACAAAAATCTGTAGTCAAATTTGAATACCTTGGAAATCATAATATCACTATTCTATGCAGAATTTTATTAAGATAAGATATTCGAAAAATGAATATATTATGATTATATTTTTTATCAAAATGTTACAGAATGATGCATAAAATATCTTGTAAACCATTTATTTTTCAACACTCACTTTAACATTTTACGCCAAATATTACAAGAAATCAACTTATGTAAGAAAATTATGATAGTTCCATTTAAAAAAGTCAAAGTGATCTTAACATCTCAGAAATATCTTCTATAGATTCATTTATAGATAAATTATTACTAATATATTATAGCTCTCTTGATATCGTACAATTTTTGCAATTACAATATCTTTTTATCTCTGAAAATAGTGGAGATATTTCAGATGAACAGAGTTACTGGGACATGTTATATACAGTGTTTCAGACCAATTGTACACTCCTTTTATTTTTGGAAAACTTCCGGAAATATCGGAAACCAAAGGCCTCAAAAATTTTTTTGGTAAACATGTTTGTTACAAGTTCCTAATACCATCCCTTTTCAAAATAAAAGGAATGTACAAGTGGTCTGAAACACCCTGTACATATACAGAGTGGGGCATTTTAATCGCCCCAGGCGGATATCTGGAAAACTAAAAGAGATACAGAAAAATGTTTCATACAAAAGTTGTATGGTTCAGAGGAAGACATAAGATGGTATCACTGATTTGACCTTAGAGAGTCATTTAAAGGTCACGTGAAGGTCACCGTCAATTTCTTAAATGGAACTCCCTATTTTTTATTGCATATTCTTGTAGCTTATCTCGAGGGCTTTCCAAAACACTATAATAAAATATTTTCTCTCAAGTACTTTTTGAGTTATAAGGCTTGAAATCATTTCTTAATTTTATATAAACCGTAAAATATCTTGTAAAATATTTATTTTTCGATTATCTTACCTTAATACTTTTACGTACAAAATAATGAGAGGAATCAATTGGTGTAAAGAAAACACATAGTTGTTTTGAAGAAAAAATATGTAATTTGCAATTAACAATTCCATATAAAATGTAAGAACATTTTATATATTTATATATTTTTATATATTTTATATATTTAACATATTATTTATATATTTTTTATATTTAACATTTTATATATTTATATTTTGTTCTTAATACTTTTAATACACAATATATGCTAAACGAATCAAGTATGTAGCTACACCTATAAACACGTTTAACATTTCTTTGAAATGTGTTTTTGCTTCTGCTTCTGATTCATTAACCACGTTTTTATCATAGCAGCAGTTCTGCGTTTCAAATCAATTGGATTCTTTTTAATTAATTTTTGAATTTCATGCAACGATGGTAACTTATTTGTCGAGATATAACTTCCGAAGGAATCCAATACAATTTTTTTCGGTTTCATTCCAATGTATTCTTTTACATTTCCCATATGGTGATGCTAAAGTAGAAAATAGAAAGTTAATAAAATAAAGAACAAATGTATATTCAACAATGTCAATTCTTACATTATATTTTTTATATAACTTACTAGAACGCTTTTTTTCTGAGAGAAATATCTTTCTGTAGTCACATCAGTGTCACTGTCGCTTGAATAAAAATCATTTGAATCTAGAATGTTAATAATATGTAATAAAAATTATTATAGTAATTAAAACTATTAATAAGAAAATAATAATAAAAAATAATAAGTCTGTCTTACATACATATTTCTATTATTAAAATTATATTTATACAATACTATGGCTATCAAAAATCAAATTGTGTTGTATTTTCTTCCCTGATTTTTTATTTCGTCGATTTTATTGTATAGCAATATAT
>JALHBL010000372.1:0-18356 GCA_023638675.1 Camponotus pennsylvanicus | reverse complement strand
TGTCTCAGAGTATAAGAAGCGGTAGACAGATCGCTTCTCATGCGCTGAGACATTTTTGCCTATAACTTAATAATTATTGCGAATTTTGCAAAATGATAGAGGACTTGTCTTTCCAGTTTGACCCAATCTACCACCACTTTTTTGTTTGATCACTCATTAATCGGACGCTGCGAGCGATCTACCGCTTCTCATGCGCCGAAACATTTTTGCTTATTTCTTAATAATTATTGCGAATTTTGCAAAATAGTAGAGAACTTTTCTTCTCAATTTGATCCAATCTACCACTACTTTTCGTTTGGTCACTCAGGAATCGGACACCCTGTATAATTATATAAAAAGAAAAAGTTGACTACATATGGGATTTTTTTATTTCTTCAAATCTCATTTTTTCTAAAAGAAAGAACGAAAAAATTATTCTTTTAATTATGCACCAATTATTCTTTTTTATTATTTTTTCTGTACATACGCAGCAGAGCACAAGAGTAAGAAAACATATATATATATGTAGGTATATTTTATATATAATTTTATATATAATTATATATATGCACAAAGAATTTATTAGGGACATTTTTTCGAGCGTGCGCATACTTTGAAGACATTTCGATAATTTGGGGACTGGTCTCAAAAAATTTAAAGGTTTTTCGTATACTTTGGGGACATTTTTATTTATGTGTCCTTCGCATATTTTGGGGTATTAAGTTTATATGATTTTGACTGCATAGTGGCGCCACCCAATAGTATATGTCCTCAAACTATACATTGAGTACTTTTTATAACATATGTCCTCAAACTACTCATTGATTATTTTTTATTTATATAGTAGATGTGATTAAATGAATTTTATTTAACATAAAAGAGAAACTTTATTAAGTGATCAATGAAAACTAATTTCAGTATCATTACTGATTCAAAATGCAAAAAGAACTCTATATATATATATATATATATATATATATATATATATAATTTTTTTTAAACTATTTGAAGCATGCAGGGTATCTCATAAAGATTATACCAACGCTCGTAAGCACAGTAGTGAGCAGTAAACTGAATAAAATGTCCTATTGCAATATTTATAATAATTAATGAAATATTAATTTAAAAAAATTAGTGAATAAATGCATGTTTCGCGCAATTAGATCAGATGTGCGTGTTTCGCGCAACTAGATAAGATATGCATTTTAAGCCAGCGATAGCAATCACATAAAAAATCAGTACTAAAACTGTTTGAAACACATACCTGAAAAATATTGGAATAAAAAGTTCATTTTGCGACATACTTTTGAGGAATATTTTATGTCCCAAAATAAACGTCTCAATGTGTTTTAGATACATTTCAAACCGTTTTAGTACTAATTTCTTATGTTGAACATATATTTTGAGTCCACTAAAAGAGAAATTATATATTGTGAACTCAAATGTATTGAGGTAATATTTTTAATTTGAAGATATATTTATATATTTCAATCAATTGTACAATTTCTCAGACAGTTCTCCACCAATGTCTTTGTTTCAAAATTTCCAGCGGCTTAATTCGTCCTAAAGATCATGAAACAACCGACTTTCTCATCTCGCCACGCGTTTATACTCGTGCAAATAGCTCGAATTTTTAAAATTAATTTCTTATAAATTATTTCGAAAATCGCAAAACAGTATTTTTCTACATGATTCAATCTATTTACATAGAAGAGGTAATTCAGTTATCTGGATATTCTATTGTACAAGGTGTCTGACATAAGTTGTACACCGAAAATATACAAGTAGACCTTATTAAACTGAACTAAAAAGTCCTATACCATTTTGCAAATAACGTAAACTTTCGAGATATTAGTTAAAGATCTCCAAAACACAATAGAGCGGCTCGCGGCGCTTCAGCATGATACGTTTGATAAGATCTCTCACAGCTTCGCCGCGCACCTAGTATCAGGTTACAATATTACGGCTTTCGTCGCGCGCTTGTACTTTGGCTAATCTTTTTTAATAAATATCTCGAAATTTTACATGATTGTTTGCAAAAGGATATAGGATTTTTTAGCTTAGTTCCTGAAACGAGTTCTACTTGTATATTTTTGGTGGAACATTTTATGTCATATACAAATGAACATGTTTTCAAATATTCTCTCTCTCTGTGGTACAGAACTGTCTTCAAATTATACAATCGGTTATATGGAAATGTTCTCAAATTAAACATTTTATCTTATACTTTTATATTTTATGTCTCTAAACTAAACATTTTATCTCGATGTTTTTCAGACATATTTCATACGATTTTAGTATTAAGTTCTTTTGTTGAACGTATTTTTTGAGTACATTTAAAAGAAAAATTAAATATTGTGAATTCTTAATTGAGTTCCATAAAACTTTAAGACAATTTTTTATAATTAAGTATATTATATTACAAATACTTAAAAAATTTCTATTTTCTATTTAAAGATTTCTATTTTCCGCGTTTCTTTCTTTTTTCCTTCCTTCAATAATAATTGACCTAAATATTCCGTACAAAATATTTTTCGAAGGTCTTCGATAATTTTCTGTCTGTGTTTGAGTTTCTTTTCTAATTTTGCCCGATATGGCATATCGCAATCGGGTACATCGTATTTTCGATTTTTCTTGAAGAAATACCGACGGTGACAATGGCTTAAGATCCTCGGGATCTTCTGAGATATACGTTAGAGGTCGAGTATTAATTATTGCTTCTGCATCACAGAATTGTGTTCAAACTTTCGTATGAAAGACTCGCTTTTCCTAGTATCTTTCGCAATAGTGTTTTCAGAATTCCTATGAGTTTCTCCCACCAACCACCCCACCACGATGCTGCTGGCGGATTAAAATATCATTCGATCTGTAATGCTGAACTGTGTTTAGCGATTCTTTCCCAGTCTAGTTTGCTTAATGCGTTAGCGGCGCCTGTAAAATTAGTCCCATTATCGCTATATATGGTACGTGGTTGTCCGCGTCTTGCTATAAATTTACGTAAGCATTCTATGAAACCTTAAGTCGATAGTATCGATGCTAACTCGAAATGTACCGCTCGGTACACGGCGCAGGTAAAAATACAAATCCATCCCTTCCCCCCACCACGCAAAAATAGTGGACCTGCAAAATCGATCCCAACTATCTCGAAAACTGTTGCGTCGCAAACGCGATGGGGGGAGGTAAAGGAGGAACTTTAGTTTCCATACGTTTCGTTTTCTGCCTCTTGCAGACTATATAATTGGCTATCACCGATCTTATTATTTTTCGAAGAGAAATAATCCAAAATCTTATCTTTCCCGTAAGTAATTGATAATAATCTGTGTTCCGGCATGGCCCATGAATTCATGGTTTCTTTTACTAGCATATAAATTATGTCATGATTATTATCTAAAAGAATAGGACATAAGAAATTGAGATCATCGATTCGATTAAAAATCTTAGTCTTTAAGATATATAAATCGTGTTCATTATTCATTATCTTAAAGTCAGATAATTTTTCTTTACCTTTTACAGTCGTAAACATTTGATCTTGTAAATATTTAAATAATCTAGTTTCTGTTGCTCTTATTTCCGTGAAAGTTAAGTATAATCTCTAACGTTCTTTTCCAGATAAATATGCTTTAGGTAATTCGTGCATATCAAGATCGTCGTTTAATTTCTTTCTTTTATCGATCTCTTTTTTCCTATTTAAGAGAAACCTATGTATCTATGCCAAAAAACGTATTAGCTTATTATAAGACGAAAAGTAATCATCGACTTTAAACGAAGTAGTTTCCGTGCTAATTGTATATACTAAAGCCGACTTTTTAATTTCGCTATTTATTTTTTCTTCGACAAAGTCGCTCTTTTCTTTGGGCCAATTTATATCTGGCTTATAAAGCCATGAGGGGCCTAACCACCACTCAGATCGTACTAGCTGAGCGGGACTACAACCACGAGACGGAAGATCCGTAGGATTTAAATCCACGGGTACATATTTCCATTCCTCGTGTCTACTGAACTCGCGTATTTCTTTTATTCTGTTCCGAACAAACGTTCCCCATTACATGTCGCGTTTGATCCACGCCAACACTGTAGTCGAGTCGGACCAAAACGTCGTTCTAGAACTCTTTCGTGTTAGAGACTTAATAACAGAGGTTGTAAGTCTGACCGCTATTGTGGTCGCCATCAATTCGAGACGCGGAATTGTAGCTTTTTCGGGAGCTATGCGAGATCTCGCTCAAAAGTGTAACGTTTACCGCGCTCTCATATTCAATTCTCGCGAAAACAGCTGCTGCATAAGCCGAATAATCGCAAAATGTATGTAATGTTAAATCACCCCTGCCGAGTTTTCGCGGGATATCGATTCGATTCAATAAGGGTAACTCGTTTACCCAGTTCACGAATTTACTTGCTTGATTATCCGCGACCTTTGTGTCCCAATCTTTCTTTTCCGTCCATAATTCTTTAAGCAATAATTTAGGCAACAACGATATAGGACACGTAAAGCCGATAGGATCGAAAATTTTGTGCGTTGCGGACAAAATTACTCTTTTCGTTATAACGCTTGGAATATTTAAATTCAACACTGTCGGATTAACTGAAATAGTGTCTTTGTTTTTGTTCTATAAAATTCCCAAAACGAGTGTTGTTTCGCTAGCTCTCGAATCATGTGAGCTTTCCTAGCCACGAAGTTCGAAACTATCTGTTTTCATTATCGTGGATTCTGATATAAGTTCTGAATTTCGTTCTCAATTCTTCTTCCGAATCTACACTCGTGACGCAATTGTCGACATAGAACGATTCTCTTAATTTTTCTGATTTTTTATTCGCGTCAATGTTTGTTAAGAACGTCGATAAATGGAGCTCAATGATCGCTGCTATTATAAATGGGCTGCAGACTAGATCGAATACTACTCGACAATGACGGAAAACTATCCTTTTACCGCCTACGATCCAAAAGAAATGGAGATAATCCCGGTCCGCCTTGTTTACAACTATCTGTAAAAACGCTTTCTTTATATCAGACACTACTCCGATCTTTCTTTCTCGAAATCTATTCAAAGACGAAGGCACTAACTCAATTAATTATTTATGCCCTTTTCGAGGCATTGATTTAAAGACGGATATCTTCTCTTAGAAGCAGAAGCGTCAAACACCAGTCTTATTTTAGTCATACTATTCAATTTTATTACTGGGCGATGCGGTAAATAATGGCCTAAATTGTCAATTTCATCGTCGGGTACTTTTTCGATAATCCCCTCCGACAGCCACTCCTTGAAAACATTGTCATACACCGAAAAAATTGTATTCTTGAAATGTATACTTTATAAGTCCTCTTAATAAATATTCTTAATAAATAAGAATATATTCTTAATGAATAAGAATATATACTTAATTTGCGACTGCTACGCCGCAACTCGATTTTCGTGTGCGCGACATGTTTATTTATTTGCCGCTACGCGGCGACACTACTCTTAATTTTTCTCGTATTCAATATTTATCATGAAATTTATATAAAGAATTTGTATTAACGTAAGATCTAAAGTATATTTTTTTCCCTTAGCAGTGGTGCGAAAGAGAGGACGCTGCTTACACACAGGTTCTTTGTGTGCATGTGAGCCGCATCCTCTTTCTGTTATCACTGTTTATCAGTTTAATTTCAAGCTGAATTTAAAATAATTTATTTAATAATCTGGATTCCTTGTTGGGGATTCAGAATATTAAACAGATTATTTGAAATTAGGCGGAAAAAAACTTTTAGACCAATAATTAAATTTATTTGACTTCAACAAAATTTATTAAATCCAAAAAAATATTTTTCTCTGTGTATTAAGAATATCTCTTTAGAAGATTTTCCTCTTGAATTAAGAGGATCCTCTTGGCGCCTATTTTAGTGGTATATATTCTAAAGATAAGTGGCATATTCTTAAGTTAAGAATACAATTTTTTCGGTGTACGCTTCTAATAAATTTTTTGAGGCAAGTTTATCCAGACATCTTTCAAATCTATTGCGCGCTATATCGTAATTGCTGGAAACAAGCTTATGATTTTCCGTCCACGGTAATCGAATTTCATATCGACCGTCCACGTTCAACTTAGCCGTCTCTATCAAAAATTTCCGCGTTTGTTCGTCTCTTTCTGCTTTATCTGCTTTCTCGATCGAATCTGTGATACTGATGGCATCTAGACGCCACAAATCGCATAGATTGGCCTCCTGCACGAATATTGTCGTTATCATTACCGTCGCGTCAGATCTCGTGGATTCTTTCGGTAATTTGCCTAATACCGTCCATCCTAGACGTGTTTCGATAGCCATTAAGGGGATCCTAAACTGAACGGCGAACTCATACACGATTACAGCGCCCTCATCTAATCCTCATCCTGTATCTCTCTCTATCATGTTATTTATGAAGAAGATGCACTGCTTTTTCCACTCTACTTTACCGATATTTCAGGTACATACGGACTACAATTTTCGGAAGAATGCCATTTATTAATTAAGCAATTAAATTCAGTTTTTATAGTTCGACAATGTTCTACGGTGCAGTACACAATCGTGAAAACTACAATTTTATGCATAAAAGCTATAAAACTTTTATAAGAAGCTAATATTTGTATAAGTTCCCAGGTAGCACAGGTCATTCTATATACGTTTCTTAAACGTATCCAATATTTTTTAATCGTAAAGCATTAATAAGAAACGTTCCCCCAAAATGAGCCCCCAAAATGTTGCGTCCGCGGCGGCGACCTCGATATATCGAACACACGCGGCACAACTCTCGGCACACGCTTCCACTCGCGCACTCGCACACTCGAAATAATGACACGGTTCTTTAGAACACAAGAACTTTAATAAGCAACACAGAATACAGACAATAACTCAGAATAATAATACAACGGCTCGTATACATATAAAGACGCGACCGCTCAGCTTGACAACTGGCTCCAGACTCAATGATAGTTGTTGTTTAAAACAAACGTCTTGACAACGCGCGCGGAGACGATCTTCTTCCGTCGACGAACTTCCCGCCGACAGAATAACGGGTGGCGAATACATCCGCAGGGACGGGACGCGGGGGCGCAACAATATAACTATATAAAAAGAAAAAGTTGACTATATATGTGGGAATTTCTTTTTATTTCTGCAAATTTTATTTTTCTAAAAGAAACAATGAAAAAATTATTATTTAATTATTCATCGATTATTCTTTTTATTATTTTATGTATATATATATATATATATATATATATATATATATATATGACACACCCTGTATATGTTTTCTTACTCTTGTCTAATCGCTGTCTGTATATACATATATATATATATGTATATACAGACAGCGATTAGACAAGAGTAAGAAAACATATACAGGGTGTGTCATTTTAGTGATGCAGCTGAATATCTCTTAACCCATTAACGCCGGGAGGATACGATTTCGACGTCCAAATTCAAATCGCTGCCGCGTCTCGAATTTGAACGGAAAAAATTTGAAATCACTATATCTTATGTTTTGAGGGTCGCTCTTTCCAATGGTGATGACAAAAAGTCCCTCCGAAACAGTTTTATCGCGAAAAAATGAAAAATAACCTGAAAAATCGTGATTTTTCGAGTGTACTTTTTTTCCAAAAGTGAGTTTTCGTTTCCTTATCAATTTTTTATTTGATTAAAAACGGTCTAAATCGTGACCTCGAGTCCTAAACTAAAGATAACCAGCGTTATAAATTTTTTTTTTATTTTCAATAAAACAAAATGGCGGCCGGAATGAGAAAAATTTTGGTTTAAACTTCACGAATTTTTTTCTCGAAAACTTGAGACTTTAGGAAAAATTTTGTAAGAATAAAAATGTCTTAAAAATAGTCAAAGAATGCTCTCAAATTTTTTCAGAATTTTTGGAAAAAATTTTTAATTTTTTGAAAAATCGTGAAATCGAAATTTTCAAAAAATCATCAAAAAATTTTGAAAAAATTCAAGAATGTTTTGTGACTAATTCTAAGACATTTTTGTTCTTACGAAATTTTCAATAAAGTCCATAGTTATCGAAAAAAAAATTCGTGAAGTTAAAATGAGTTTGAACTCATTTTAACTTCACGAATTTTTTTTTCGATAACTATGGACTTTATTGAAAATTTCGTAAGAACAAAAATGTCTTAGAATTAGTCACAAAACATTCTTGAATTTTTTCAAAATTTTTTGATGATTTTTTGAAAATTTCGATTTCACGATTTTTCAAAAAATTAAAAATTTTTTCCAAAAATTCTGAAAAAATTTGAGAGCATTCTTTGACTAATTTTAAGACATTTTTATTCTTACAAAATTTTTCCTAAAGTCTCAAGTTTTCGAGAAAAAAATTCGTGAAGTTTAAACAAAAATTATCTCATTCCGGCCGCCATTTTGTTTTATTGAAAATAAAAAAAAATTTATAACGCTGGTTATCTTTAGTTTAGGACTCGAGGTCACGATTTAGACCGTTTTTAATCAAATAAAAAATTGATAAGGAAACGAAAACTCACTTTTGGAAAAAAAGTACACTCGAAAAATCACGATTTTTCAGGTTATTTTTCATTTTTTCACGATAAAACTGTTTCGGAGGGACTTTTTGTCATCACCATTGGAAAGAGCGACCCTCAAAACATAAGATATAGTGATTTCAAATTTTTTCCGTTCAAATTCGAGACGCGGCAGCGATTTGAATATGGACGTCGAAATCGTGTCCTCCCGGCGTTAATGGGTTAAAGTAAAAGCGATTGGGAAAAATGTTTCAGACAATAGTTGTATGGTTTCGAGGGGGACATAAGAAGGTGCCATTAGTTTGACCTTGAAGAATCAGCTGAAGGTCACGTGAAGGTCACCTCCAACTTTGTAAATGGGACACTCTATATGCTTTTGCATATTCTTGTAGCTCATCTCGAGAGCTTTCCAAAACACTATAATTAAGTTAGTTTTCATTAAGTACTTTCCGAGTTATGAGGTTTGAAATTATTTCTTAATTTTACATAAACTGTAAAATATTCATTTTTCGATTATCTTACCCTAATACTTTTATGTACAAAATAATGAGAGGAATCAATTGGTGTAAAGAAAATACATAATTGTTTCTAAGAAAAAATGTGTAATTGTTAATTGCAAATTACATATTTTTTCTTAAAAACCTATGTTTTTTCTTTACACCAATTGATTCCTCTCATTATTTTGTACATAAAAATATTAAGGTGAGATAATCGAAAAATAAATATTTTACTTGATATTTTATGGTTTATGTAAAATTAAGATATTTTAAGCCTCATAACTCGAAAAGTACTCAATGAAGAAATACTTTATTATAGTGTTTTGGAAAGCTTTCGAGATAAACTATAAGAGTAAGTAATAAAAAATAGGGAGTTCCGTTTAAAAAATTGAAAGTGACCTTCACATGACTTTCAAACGACTTTTCAAGGTCAAATTTATGACAATCTCTTATGGCCCCCTTTAAGCCATACAACTTTTGTCTGAAACATTTCTTTCTAAAATGCATAGTTTATGAAATATTCAACCGTTTCCAGACTTTTGGTACACCTTGTATATATATATTTTATATGTATATAATTTTATATAATTATATGTATATGTAAACTTTTTACCTGGGTAAGAATATCATTGTTCTTTATATTTAAAAAGATAATACTTATATCTCATAAAATATATATTAATGATACTCAGGAATTTTTACAATATCTATATGCGGTTTACTTATAAATATAACATTAAAATTGACAATTAATATTCTATGTGAAATTTATATTTACATAAATCATTTTTATTATAACATATTCGAAAGTTTCTTGCTGTTTGATGTTAAAATGAAAAATAATCGAAAGATATCGTCTATTCTTAAAAATATCTTGCCCATGTTTAAGAATGTAGAAATTATTGATTGATTATGATTTAAATATATGTTATTTTCATGTAAATCGTTTTTTTAATTTTGACAGATATGTATGAAATGCCTCCTCGAATAGGAAAAATGAACAATATAGAAAAATTTGATGCAAAATTTTTTAATATATCAGCCGCAGAAGCTCATACGCTTGATCCTGGAGCTAGAATATTGCTCGAAAACACCTATGCAGCAATTATTGACGCAGGTGTCAATCCCGCAGAACTGCAGGGGACAAGGACAGGAATTATCACAGCAATGTCAATTTCTGATACATATCTGGATATAATATACGAAAAGCCTCATGTATGTTAATAATTTTACTATTCCAGACTCATATATGTCAACAATTTAACTCAATTCGATAAGAAAAATCGATAAGAAAAATATGCATGTATGAACGTATTAATATGTATATACAAGGATATTGTAAAAAAATATTTTTAATATAAAAACTGTATCGTAATTAGATTGCTGGATTACCCATACTTGGTTGCAGTAAAAGTATGTTGGCAAATAGAATTTCTAACTGGCTCAACGTTACTGGACCATCGTATAACATCGATACTGCATGTAGCTCGAGCAATTTTGCTATGGTGGAAGCTTACAATTTGATTCGATCTGGATTTTGCGACGCGGCTATTGTCGCTAGTGTCAATTTGTGCATTCATCCTTCTGTGACTCAACAGTTTTATTGCCTGGGTATGTGAAAAATAATATTATTATGTTCAAAGATGTTGTATTCGAGATTGTTAAATGGTATAACTTATTTAATGATGCATTAATTAACACAATATTTGATCTATTATAATAATTTCTCTTTTCAAAATATACCAATATATCTGATTCGCTTATTTTATATATTTATCGAAGTTTCCAAATATTTGATATATTAATTAAGAAACTGGGAATTAAAAAATAAATTAAATTTTTTATATTCAATCGAAATAAATTATTGATATTATTTTAGGAGTTTTATCTGGCGATGGCTACTGTAGACCTTACGATGAAAAAGGTTCCGGTTACATGCGTAGTGATGCGGCTATAGCAGTATACCTGCAAAAAGCAAAGGATGCAAAAAGAATTTATGCGACTTTTGTTTATGGTAAAACCAACTGCGATGGTTTTAAAGAAGAAGGAATTACTTTTCCATCATTAGATAAACAAAAATTATTATTGGGAGAATTTTACAAAGAATGTAATGTTTCGCCTCTTGAGCTATCTTACCTAGAAGCTCATGCAACTGGCACTGTAGCCGGCGATCCCGTGGAGCTTCAAGCAATCGACGAAGCTTTATGCATCAAAAGAGACTTTCCTCTATTAGTAGGTTCAGTAAAATCGAATATTGGACATTCTGAACCCGCTAGCGGTCATTGTCAAATTGCAAAGGTAAGGTTTACCACAAAGATTTACAAAATAGAGTTAATACATCTATGTAATCTAATGTATATATAAACTTATATAATTTTTATTTATCTGTCAGTTTTTATTATTTATTATAATTATGATTTATTACAATTATAATACTAAGATATTATTATCTATGTGCATAATAACAAATATATTTATCTTGTAAAGGTTTTAATAGCGATGGAAACTGGTATAATCCCTCCTACTATACATTTAAAACATCTACGAAAGAATATGACTGCTATCATTGAAGGAAGAGTAAAAATAGTCACTGAACCGACAGAATGGAAGGGTGGCTACGTCGGTATTAATTCCTTCGGATTTGGTGGTGCTAATTGCCATTTATTATTGAAATCAAATTCGAAAATTAAAGTCAATGAAACAAATAATAATTTACCTAAGCTTGTAGTTATATCTGGACGTATCAAAGATGCAGTTAAAATCTTGTTAGATGACGTAAGTATATACTACTATTAAATAATTTAACGGAAAGGATAAAAATATATATTAATACGAAATAAAAGGTAAAAATGATTTAAAAATTTGTTTATTAATTCTAAAAAACCTTACAAAGGTAAAAAAAGTACGCCAAGTACATAAAAAATATTCTACCTTGTATGCAACAAAATGGTTAATGGAAAAAGTCTTTCAGAATAATTTACAATAATTTTCCCTCACAAAACCATTTTTCTAAGAAACAAAACCTCAACAAATAATTTTCATAAAAAAATATTAAAAAATAAAATATCAAAACTAAATAGGAAATCAATAATTACTATTAGCCAATACTTAAGAGCAATTTGTAAATTTGATATAATATTTGTTATGAAATATCAATTTTACATTGTAGAAATATTATACATAAATTCTCCCTAAGAAATTAACTTGATTTGTAAAATATTTAAAATCATATTTATATAATGTATATAATTTAAAAAAAACATTTTACACAAGTTTTAAATCGCACAGTCTTTAAATCGAAGTAAGTTATGAAAACTTGGCGTGCCCGGATTGTAATCAAACACAGATTAAAAATTTAATTACATAATGTCTAAGATTTTACATTTTATTAAGTATATATTTGTTTGTAATGAAAACAACCGATTTCCTATTTAGTAAAAAGTAAAAACAAAATAATAAAAAAAATTTAATTAAAAAACTTGGCGCTGCCAATAAAATTGGCACATATTCTAATTAAATATATATTTTAAAAATTGGAACATATTCTGATTATTAATTTTAATTATCATAGTCTAACATTTAAATTTAATGACTTAATTTCTTTAATTAATTTATATTGATTTATATTTGGATATTTAGACTTTTAAGCTGAACAATATACTATATAATATAATAAAATTGGCAGTGCCAAGTTTTTTAATTAAATTTTTTTTACTTTTTTGTTTTATATTAATTTGTACAAGTTAACTTGTACAAATTTTTATCCTTAATTTGCACAATTTTTATATATCGCTATTTTTGTAGATAAGACAACAGTTAGATACAATTTGTGCATGAACTTGGCACCCTTTTTTTACCTTCTTTTAAAAAGTTAAGTTTTTGGGGATTTAAAATTCCACCTCGAAAGGATAGTTTTTGATTACTATACGATAAATTAATCTCTCACCTATGCACATATCTCACCTACACATATACACATACATATCACATGTATGCACGCACATACATACATATGATTTGCTTTTAAAGCATTTTGCACACCCAGCGAATAATCGTATATACACGGTGTGAACGCCGCTTGAAGGACAAACTCGCTTTGATTGTGTGCGTGCGAGCATACGTACGTGAGTCTAAAGAAAATCCTAATGGAGGAGAACGTAAAATGTCACAATTTTGATATGCGATATCGTCATTTTTCGGGATTGACTGCACCGATTTTATTCAAACTGGTCGCATTCGAAAGCTTATATTCATATTATATGATAAAAGTGTGGTTAGATTTTTGATTAAGGCTTTAGTTTATTAAATATCTTAACCGAAAGTACTTGACGTGAAATTCCGGATAAGCTACTCTGGTAGCGCCGCGTCGAGAACAGTGACTCTCAATGCTCGGATCCTGCTTTTATGTACTTGGCGTCGCGATGCTACCGCATCGCTTGATAAAGAATTTAAAAAATCATTATTATGAAAAATAAATTATATTTAATTAAAGTATATTAATCGTATTAAAAAACTAATTTTAATAATGACAGCTAGATAAAAAAGTTATAGAGATAAATTCAAATTGGTTTTAGTCAATAAAAACGAAAAAAAGAGTAGAATATTGTATGCACAGGTCTAAGACATATTAAAATCGATTGTTCTCGAAACGTATCTGTTAATATATCTATTTGAATAAAGTAATAAAGATTAAATAATATCCAACATGGCAACGAAATAAATTATAGAATATTTTAAAAGCACTCAGATTTTTCAAAATCAAATATATAAAACATTTGCTTATCTAATAATAAATTTTTAGTTATAATTAATTTTAAAGAAAAATAATCTATTAAAATGTTATAAGATAATTATACTTTTACAATTATATTAAAGATATATTATAATTAATATATCTTTTTAGGTACAGAGTCGGTCAGTAGATGTAGAATATATATCTCTCCTGCATCGTATTCATAGCGGCACTATAAAAGATCATCCTTACAGAGGATACATAATTGCTGGATCCAAAATAAATGATAATGCAATAATTAAAAGAAGATGCAATTTATATACGAAAAGACCGATTTGCTTCATATTTTCTGGAATTGGATCTCAGTGTTTTAATATGGGCAAGTAAATTAAATATATTATAATGTAATAATTACTATTAAGATGTTTATTTGCAATTAACGTTTAACGATTTTTAAATTATATATATATATATATATATATATATATATATATATCTTACATACAATAAAATTAACAATTATAATATTTCCAGTTTGTAAATTTTTATTAAATAATTGCTTAAGTTAGATTTAGATGTAAAAAGTCTATCCTTTGATACGAACTAAACTAAAATATATTAGGTGTATAACTAAGTTCCCGCCGTTTTTTTACTTGAAAATGCATTTATTTCAATAAGAAAATGAATTAATATATTAATCAAAATATAATCCATTGTTTTCTACGACTGTTTCCCATCTTTTTTGCAAAAGTTGGATTCCACGACAATAAAACGACTTGTTTTTTAAAGCAATCCATTGATCGATGCATTTTTGGACTTCTTCGTAATTGGAGAAGTGTGTATTTCAAAAAGTAATCGATGAGCTTCAGCTGCAGTTTTATTTAAATCAAAGTAGTGAAGAAGTACATGTCGAAAAAACAACTTATCACATTTAATTTTAAATCGATTAAAAAAATATCTCTTTCACAAAAAATGAATCTTTGCGCACTCAATTTTATTGACAAATGCCTAACTTCACTACATTTGCAGCTGAAGCCATTTAATTATGAGCGGCGGGAACTTGTTAGTTATACTCCTAATAATAATGATACTATAGAAAGCGTATGCAAAACAAAGATAAGCGATTTCTAGAAATTATGTATGTTTTTTCACTTATGTATGTTTAGATTAATTATGTAAAATTATTACATTACTTAAAATAATTTATCGACAACGTATGTAATATAATTATATCCTTTTAAATATTGATACATATATATAGGTCGAGCTTTAATGGAATTTCCAGTATTCGCTAAAGCAATCCAAAAATGCGATACTGTTTTGAAACCTTATGATATATTTGTCACAGATATTCTAATAAATAAAGACAAATATATTTTCGATAACGTAGTCAACTTATTTGTAGGTCTTATTGGATTACAGGTATGAAAAAAATATATCGTCTATATATTGCAGAATTTTTTTGTATTATCAAATGAAGCGTCGTATCTTTAAAGATCAGTATTTTATAAAAACTCAAAATTCTTGTAAAAAATTGAAGTTGAAAAGAGCTTTTTATATCTTACATAATTGTATGCAGAAAGTTAAATTTGTAATGTTTTATAATATTATTTTATTTAAAAGAAAAATAGAAAGTGTTGAAATATATAAAAAAATTACGTATATCACAGATCGGAATAGTTGATCTCTTAATAAGTATTGGTATCACTCCTGATGTTATAATGGGTCATTCCATTGGCGAATTGGTTTGTGGATATGCCGATGGATGCTTGACGGCCCAAGAAACTATCTTGTTGGCATATTATGTCGGTTTAGCATTTCTTAAGTCAAAAATAATAGGTGGCTTGATGGCTGAAATTAATTTAGATTTTAAAACTATGAAGAATATGTGTCCATCGGATATCGATATAGCTTGTTACAATAGTTCGTATAATTATATTGTGAGTGGACCAACAAGCTCTGTGAGAGCATTCCTCGCTAAACTACAGGTTTGGAAACACTTAAAAAGTACAAATAATATATCTATGTTTATAATTATGTTGAATTAAATAAATGAATTTATTTAAACAAAATTCCTTTCTGTTTAGAATGACAATATTTCTGTACGAGAAATTTCCTGTGGACATGTACCTTTTCACAGTCGTTACGTCGAGTCTGCGAGAGTTAAACTTTTGGAATACTTGAATCAGATATTGCCACAGAATGCCTCTCCGAGCTCAAAGTGGTTGAACATGTTGAATGAATCCTATGAATGGTTCAGTACATCTCCAAATATCTCGTATCTAGCAAAATATTATACAAATAATCTGTTAGCCCCGGTAGTATTTTCAGAAGCTGTGCGTTTTATTCCAAACGATGCGGTGACGATTGAGATAGCGCCGCACGACATTCTACAATACATTCTTAATAATTCGTTAAAGGCAACTGTAACAAATGTTGCGTTGTACAAATTCCCTCACAAACCTAATGTTGAAATATTTTTACACGGAATTGGAAAACTTTATAATGCAGGATTACAGCTGCAAATCGCAAATCTATATCCGGAAGTTAAATTTCCTGTGAGTCGTAGTACACCAATGATTTCTCATCTTATAAGGTAAATTTTGCTTAATGTAACATAAGATTCTTCAACGTTATGTTTACTACAGAAAAATAGCAGAATTTTAAAAAACAGAAAATTAAATTGCATTATTTTTAACGACGTTAAACACTAATAAGGCTAATGTTTTATATATTGTTAAATTAATAACACGTTTTACAGATGGGATCATTCCGAAGATTGGTATGTATACCATTATTTCGGACAAAAAAACTTAACATTGGGGAAGTAAATGTTAACATTAATTTATTAGATGAAGAATTTATATATATGTCTGGACATGTCATTAATAGAAAAAAATGGGAGGGCTCCGTTAGCCTACATTCCCGATTGCCAACTGCTTCGTTTGCGCACAAATTTTTGCCGACAGCTCCGTTTGCCGACATTCCCGATTGCCTGCAGAGCGATTGCCTACAAGCATTATTGCACACACAAAATGCGCACATACACATTGCACACATGACATTATTGCGCACATACACATTGCACACACGATATTATTGCGCACATACACATTGCACACATGACATTATTGCACACATACACATTGCACACATGACATTTTTGCGCATATACACATTGCACACATGACATTATTGCGCACATACACATTGCACACATGACATTATTGCGCACATACACATTGCACACATAATATTATTACGCATATACGCATTGCACACATGACATTATTGCACACATGCACATTGCACACATAACATTATTGCACACATAAAATAATAAAGCCGCATTAACACTTTGCACACATGACATTATTGCACACATACACATTGCACACATGACATTTTTGCGCATATACACATTGCACACATGACATTATTGCGCACATACACATTGCACACATGACATTATTGCGCACATACACATTGCACACATAATATTATTACGCATATACGCATTGCACACATGACATTATTGCACACATGCACATTGCACACATAACATTATTGCACACATAAAATAATAAAGCCGCATTAGCACTTTGCACACATTACTTTATTGCGTACATACACATTGGACACATGACTTCATGAATTTATATAGAATTTAATACAATTTAATACAATTAAAAAATATCAGAAATGTATGTGTACACACACACACAGGGGGTGCAAGGGGGCCTTCGGCCCCCTCCCGCACCACCCCGCCGGTAGGCAAGGTGGACCTTGCTTCATGTGGAAAGTCGCAAACCTATGTGAAATTTTTTAATTGTATTAAATTGTATTAAATTCTATATAAATTCATGAAGTCATGTGTGCAATGTATATGTGCGCAATAAAGTAATGTGTGCAAAGTGCTAATATGATTTTCTTATTTTATGTGTACAATATTATCATGTGTGCAATGTGTATGTGCGCAATAATGTCATGTGTGCAATGTGCATGTGCGCAATTATGTCATGTGTGCAATGTGTATGTGCGCAATAATGTCATGTGTGCAATGTGTATATGCACAAAAATGTTATGTGTGCAATGTGTATGTGTGCAATAATGTCATGTGTGCAATGTGTATATGCGCAATAAAGTCATGTGTGCAAAGTGTTAATGCGGCTTTATTATTTTATGTGTGCAATAATGTTATGTGTGCAATGTGCATGTGTGCAATAATGTCATGTGTGCAATGCGTATATGCGTAATAATATTATGTGTGCAATGTGTATGTGCGCAATAATGTCATGTGTGCAATGTGTATGTGCGCAATAATGTCATGTGTGCAATGTGTATATGCGCAAAAATGTCATGTGTGCAATGTGTATGTGTGCAATAATGTCATGTGTGCAATGTGTATGTGCGCAATAATATCGTGTGTGCAATGTGTATGTGCGCAATAATGTCATGTGTGCAATGTGTATGTGCGCATTTTGTGTGTGCAATAATGCTTGTAGGCAATCGCTCTGCAGGCAATCGGGAATGTCGGCAAACGGAGCTGTCGGCAAAAATTTGTGCGCAAACGAAGCAGTTGGCAATCGGGAATGTAGGCTAACGGGATCCCCCAAAAAAATTATTACCGGCTACAGGATATCCTTTCCTTATAT
>JALHBL010000371.1:30000-40320 GCA_023638675.1 Camponotus pennsylvanicus | reverse complement strand
AAATTTTGTGGCGTATCGGAAAAAACATATACATTTTTGCCACATACACCTACTACAGTCCAAAATTTCCTATTTGTGGCTACACCAGTAATCACATCATGAATTTTAGCACCAATATTTTTTAATAATGAAATAGCCTGTAAATGAGCATAATCAGAAAATATTATATTTGCAATTCTGTTATTACATTTACAACTTTTATTGGATTAAACGCATAAATCATATTTTAATTACAAGTTGTGCAAGCATTTCTCCTGTTACAGATCCTCTAGAAGCAAATACTCCGATCGGTTGAGAATAAGAATCTGCTATTGGTTGAAACATGATAACTAAACCATGGTCTGCTTTTTCATTAAGATCTGATGGTTGTGGTCCATCAATACCAAAATCGATTAGTCCAGTATATGTGTTTTTTAAATTAACATAAATATTCTCTCTAAGATGTATTTCATCAAGCAATATTACATCAGCTTATCTTCTTTTTTTTCTAATACTAATCTCAACATCTCAAAAAATTTATTATCGAAACCATGGAGTATCTATTAGAGAAAGATATCTGAAATAATTTTTTTTTATATACACTTATGATATATACACATATTGATTAAAAGTTTTATTATACATTATAAAACACTATTTTAATGTGTTTTATACTTGCCTTTGTATAGTTCTCACACATGGAAAAGGTAATATCTGGTGTGTGTGTTATCCCGTAAAAAATTATACGCAGTTGGTGATTTCATATACATTAACATGCATAATGGATCCACACTTCGACCTTGGATTTGTTTACTTTGTTTTCTGTATTATTTTACGCATTACAATAATTTCATTGTTAGGAATTCCTTTATCTCTTAATTGATCTACTGTTTTCACGGATATTTTTTGAATTTTTGTCATACAATCCATAAGTTCTTCTTTCAACATATTTGTTTCTTTTCTTCGCTTTTTCTATCTTATAATATTTCTTCCGTAATGATAATAATTTCTGTTTACTTTGTACAGTAGTCGCTAACAATCTAATTCTTTTAATAGAATCCTTTTCATTCGATAGATACTTTCGTTTTAACGAATTTTTCATATTAGAACAAAACTTACATATTTTCAATAAATGTGATATTATTAATGTACATTTTTTATGTGTCCACATACCAGAGTCTTTGTAAGCCAAATCATATCCTATCTCTTCAATTTCATTAGCGCTTCAATTACATTAGCGCCCAAGCATATATTAAGATTATTTATAGAAAATAATGTTTCTTTCAATTGTTCTAAATTTTCAATAATATTATGTATTTATATATCAAATGGAATATTTATAATAGGCTGTTTTAAGATGTTTATTTTTAATAGCATATTTTCATTGAGTATAATTTCATTTTGTGCGTAAACATTGTATCCACTTTCAGAATTCTTAATTATGTTGACCATTGGTAAATAAAATATCAATAATTTTATATTATCATTGAAGTGTTTCATGTATGTCCATTGTTGTGGCATATGTAAATATTTATTATCCACAATATTAATTATATCATTAAATGATAGTGATATCAAATTCTTTTTTTTCATTATTAATATTTAATATTTCAATACTTAAAACATCTTCAATTTCAATTTTTGTTTCTTTCTGAATGTTAACCCAGTCAGCAAAGTCTGTTCAAACAGATTTTGTCAATTTCTGCTACAAATTTTTGTCGACAGTAAGATTGCAGATTGTATAAAAAATTTGTTATATCAAATAATGATAACAGAATGTCAGCAGAAATGTTACAAAACCTGCTGACATAATTTGATAGCAGAAACTGAACAGGATTTGTTTAAAATTATCATAGCAGATTGGTGGCAGAAATCGAGCAAGATCTGCGCAACACAGTTTGATATCAGATTGATTGCAAAAATCGAGCAAAATCTGAGTAATGCAATTTGATGTCAGATTGTTGGCAGAAACCGAACAGAAGTTGTATAAAATTATTATAGAAGATTGGCGACAGAAACAGAGCAGGACTTGTACAAAACAGTTTGTTGTCAGATTGATTGCAGAAATCGAGCAGAATCTGTGCAATGCAGTTTGATGTTAGATTGTTGGCAGAAATCGAACAGAAGTTGTATAAAATTATTATAACAGATTGGCGACAGAAACAGAGCAGGACCTGCGCAAAACAGTTTGATGTCAGATTGATTGCAGAAACCGAACAGAATCTGTGCTATGCAGTTTGATATCAAATTTTTAGCAAAAACCGAGCAGGAACTGCAGGCATCATTCCCAGATAACCAAATCTGTTAGAACAGATTTTCGTCAAATGCCCATTACAAATTTTAAAGGCAGAAAGATTACAGTTTGTATAAAAAAAACTGATATATTCGATTATGTTGCCAACATGTCAGCAGAAATACAAAAAAATCTGTTCACATGACTAAACAAAAGATTGTCAACTGAAACAAGCATTGGCGGTGAAGGCGGTCTCACTGTAACATAATGGCGGCGCGCGGCGAAACGGTGATTGGGGAGGGGAGGAGCGATGAGTGTGTAGGCGCGCGGCGAAGGCTCTTCCCCTCTCCAATCACTGCTTCGCCGCGCGCCGCCATTATGTTACAATGAGACCGCCTTCACCGCCACGCACTTCTAGCCACGCGCATTGGCCGATTTTCTTTAATTTATTTCTCGTTAATTATTGCGAATATTGCATAACTGTACAAGACTTTTCTAACTTTGAGCCAATCTACCTTAATTTTTTAAAATTATGATAACTTTCATGACACCCTGTATATGCGATAGACTGTAGGAAATATGTTTTTCCAAGAAAATGATTGGTTTTTTGGCTAATATATTATAAAATACTAATAGCACAAATGGAGCAATTGAATATTACGATAGAGAAAGCGAGGAGCAATTATTCTACCAAAAAATCAATAGGAAATGTTGATTAAATTCCGACAGATATAGCTTTAAACAATAGAGCTGATATATTATGTTTGAATATTGGCGCCATTGTCCGTTGAGCCATTTATTCCGACAGGCGGCCGATAGGTGGCGACGTCGTCACTTGTGAAATGATTTATTTGTTTGGAGAGCGTGCTGGTCGGGTAAAGTGGTAGCACGTGTTTTTTTGCTCGGTGCGATCTTTTGTGCATTTTCGAGACCATTTGGCGAGTTTTGGCACCTTGTGGTGGGCGGCATCATCCGTTGTCAGTGTACCTGTATACGCTCTCTATATCTAGTGTAAGGAAATTTTTTCACGTACTACACAGCCAAAAACTATTGATAACCTCATTTGTCGGAATCAGGACGGGGGGCGTTACCCCCTCCCGTCCTCTGATGAGACAATGACCGAAGAAGAAGATGTAAATATTTTGGGTCCTTCCTCGAAGGGCAAATTGGAAGCTATGTCCAGGGAAGAGGTAATGGACATTATTTTGGATCCGTCAGTAAGGAACAAAAGGCATATTACTGAGTCATCTGCGGAGGAGATTCTTTCCGATTCTCAAGTCGCAGCGGTCACTTCCGGTAGTAATAAGTATCTCAAGAACAGGACCTCAAAGAAATCCAAGAGTGAAGAGGATAACTCAATGTCAAATATAAGTAAAGAAAAAGTCTCTTCCAATAGTCTCAAGTCGAAGATAACTGACATTGTGCCTGGTCCTAATACGTCCGCTGAAGAATCGACTGTCTTCTACGATAGATTCAATAAAGGTCCGTACTCTGTTTTTGCTAGAAAATTAGGAGATCGTGCTACCGCGAAGTCAATTCCAGTAATTGAAGCTTCTAGACTTTTATCAAAAGCAAACGTTAAGTTTCAGTCCATTGCCCACCACTCGTGGAATACCTGGATGGTTTACTTTGGTACGTTCCAGGAAGCCAACACTGCGGTTAGGAATCAGCTAGTTAAGAAGCTGGGTCTCTCTCTATACATACCACGATATAGAGTTCAACGTAAGGGTGTCATTCGAGGCATCCCTTTGGATATTCCTCTTAATGAGTTGAACGAGGCCATTAAATATGAGAATCCATCTATTTCAATTGATAATCTCTTCAGACTTAAAAGGAAAGATGGAACAACTAAAAAATGGGTTGATTCTCAATCAGTATGTATAACATTCAAAGGTCAAGATTTGCCCAGGGCTGTTAGGGTGTGGAAAGTTAGTCTCCCGGTTACAGTTTATATTCCACCACTCAGGAGATGTTTCCCCTGTGGAAGATTTGGCCACACAAGTAAAGGCTGTCCAAAGGAAGAAGATATCTGCCTTAATTCTGGGAATGCCCATTCGTGGACCAAAGATAACCCTTGCTCGGACAAGTCGAAGTGCATTAATTGTCAAGAGGCTCATCATACTTTAAGCAGAGAATGCCAAACATTTAAACTGAATCTCACCATTAACAAGGCCATGGCTTTGGATAACATTTCCTATGTGGAGGCAAGAAGAGCGTCACTGAATCTTCAGAAAACTTCCGCTTCTCCGGTGGCTCTCCTTCGAAAGGACTTAAGGAATTTCCCGAGATTACCCGGAACAGGTTTGTTGCAAGAACGTAATCCTCGTCCGGGTTCTTCTTTCGTGGACGTTCTTAAAAATCAACCCCAACCGAGGGAGGACTCTGGAATAATTAAAGACTTCCTGGTCAAACTCTCAGCAGCACCAGATAAAGACACTCTATGGATGAGACTGATTAAAACGGTTGATCTGCATATTAAGAATTGTGGAGGTATTGGGAAACCTCTTAATTCAGTTTTACCTTTTAAGAATGACTAATATCTCAATAGTTCAATGGAATGCGAGAAGCATTAGACATAAGATTTTAGAACTGTCGTCGTATTCGAATGGTGTTGACATTTTTCTCATTTCAGAGACGTGGTTGGAACCTCAGGATAATATCAGGCTCAAGGGTTTTGACGTAATCCGAAACGAATTGGGCGCAGGGGAGGAGGTGTTCTTATCTATGTTCGCCAGGGATTTAAATACTCCATCATGGAGAATATCAACGATGCACACGGTATTCTGGAGGTTTGCGGAATTAAAGTATTTACAGATCAGGGCACGATTTCAATTATATCCTTGTATAGACCCCCCGATCTTCCCAATCTGTCCAGTCAACAATGGTTGAATTTTTTTCCACAATTCCAAGGTGACTTCCTCGTTGGAGGTGATTTTAACCTTCCAAATAATTGTATAGTTCCACTATTAGAGGATATTGAGGAGCTGGATGTTTGCTTACTCAACGATAATTCCCCTACTTATTTCGAGATGGAAAGAAATTATTCCTCTTCTTTAGATTTATCATTTGCTAATTCCTCTCTTTGTCTTAAAATAGATTGGGTTGTTGGAGATGACTTCTGGGGTAGTGATCACACGCCAATTTGGTTAAATATGAATGCCAGAGTTTCACTTAAAAATCGATTCTCCAAAAGACGGAGGTTACATTCTACCAGCATTGATTGGGGGATCTTCCGCTCGTCCTTAGAAGATAGAATTGAGGATTTGGGTGACTTTGCTTAGGAATGGGAATTTGGATGTCCAGTCTATTTATTCTTCTTTCACTTCTATGATTTTTGATTGCTTGAGTTTGACTTCGCCTAAGAATAATACTTCAAGGACCTTGTCCTCTCCTAGACCCGTGGATTATGGAAACCCACTCTCTTCTTCCTATCAATCATCCTCTAAATTAAAAAAAAAAGATCTGGCCACTGCCCGTGGTGGAGCGAGGAATGCGACAAGGTGGTTGCTAGGCGTAAAATAGCTTTGGATAATTTTAAGAAATCCGGTACTAGAGATGATTTCTTACTGTATAAGAGAGAATGTGCTAAGGCAAGAATTGGTCTCAAAAATATTAAGAAGGAGAATTTTAGGAAGTTTTGTGAATCTCTGAGAAAAGATTCCAACCCGACCTATATTTGGAAAAAAGTAAAGAGTTTTCAGAATTATCTTAACTCTAGTGATTCTCCCAATAAGTATAATCAAACCATTGTGGACACTATTAAAAATCAAATTTCTTCCCTTTTTCCACCATGGGTACGGTGTGCTAAGATTCCTCTCCCGGTGGATGGTTTCGATCCTGTCCTTGACCTCCCTTTTGTTGTGGAAGAGTTGAATGCTGTTTTAAATAACCTCAAACTTAAAGCCAGCCCGGGACTCGACAACATAGACTATAAGATTATCTCAAACCTCCCTAATTCGGCGAGGACTTTTCTGTTGAAGCTATATAATAGAATTTTTACAGATCAGATAATCCCCCTGGAATGGACGCAATACCTTGTGTTTTTCATTCCGAAGGACGTTGAGACCTTAAAATTCCGCCCGATTTCGTTAGCATCCTGTCTGTTTAAGATCATGGAAAGACTCATTGCGAACAGACTTAACTGGTTTGTGGAATATAAGGAGATTCTTCCAAGGTCTCAGTTTGGCTTTAGAAGAAATAAATCGTGTATAGATAATCTCGCTATCTTGCAATCTGAAATTCTTATAGCTTTTAAAAAGGATCGTGCTCTTCCAGCCGCGTTTTTAGACATCAAGTCTGCTTATGATAATGTCCTTCCGAATATTTTAATCTCGAAATTAATTGATTTTGGAGTATCTCCGAATGTTACTGCCTTTATACAGAATGCCACTTACGCCAGACAAGTCCACTGTCGCTTTGAGGATATTGATGAAATCATTTTGACCTCCAAAGGCCTCCCTCAGGGGAGTGTCTTGAGTCCGCTCCTTTACAATATTTACGTTTCGGAAATAGAATCTAAATGTGTGGGAGACTGCAAAATAATTCAATTTGCAAATGACATTGCCATATTTTGCGCTACTGGGAATTTGCGACAGGATATTAATCAGCTTAATTTATCTCTTGAAAATGTCAGTGAGGAATTATCATCGATAGGTTTGGACCTCTCGACCGAGAAAACGAAGTTCTGTCTCTTTAAGAGAAGCTCCAGAAGTTGTATGGAGAGGAACCCACAGCTATTTCTAAATGGTGGAGTGATTCGCCCCTCGCCGAGGGTTAAATTTTTGAGACTTCTTTTTTCCCCTAACCTTTCGTGGGGCGCCCATGTCGATAACTTATGGCGCAAGTGTCAATGTCCATTGAAAATCCTTAGCTGTTTAACCCATACATGGTGGGGAGCGGACCCCCGTTTATTAAAAATCATCTATAACGCTTTGGTCAGATCTAGGCTGGATTATGGTTGTTTCATTCTCAACGGTCTCTCTAGGAACCAAAGAATTAAGCTGGATAGGCTTCAATATAAGGCTTTGAGAATTGTTTTGGGTTTGAGGAAGTCTACTCCAACTAATTTCATTCTGGCGGAAGCGAAGGAACCACCTCTCTTTCTAAGATCTAAATTCCTCTGTAGCAACTATATCTCTAGAGTTTATTCTCAAACAGTCCATCCTATCATTCCTACTCTCAATAACTTACAGAATCTGTTAGAAAACCCGACTCAAGTGAATTGTGTAGGATCGTCCCTTATTCGAGATTCTTACATGGAAGTATCCCACCTGTCATTATTTATAGAGTCCAAGTCCCGTCCTTTATGCTACTATTTTCCCTATTCTTCGCTCATTTTCTCTCCGGAAACCAATCTCGAGGATGGTGTTAAATTTGATAAGTCTGTTAATGGCCAGAGACTCTTTTGTGATATTTTTAAGGAGGAACGTGCATCGTCTTACTGTCTTTTCACAGATGGTTCCAGGAAGGATGAATCGGACCATTCTGGATTCTCGGTGGTATCGGAGGATGGGTCCTTGGTGAGGAAATGTAGATCGCTGGGCTTTGTTTCTATTTTTACTTTGGAAGCAATGGCTATCCTATGCGCAGTAAAAGAAATTGAAAGGGTCGAAGGTGAAAGGTTTACTATATTCTCGGACTCTAAATCAGTGATTGTTGTGCTTGCTAATGCCAAATTGAGTGATAGAACTTCTTTTCTTATTCTTGAAATTAAATACTGCACAGCTAATCTTTTGAATGTGGGAAAAAGAGTCAAATTTATTTGGATTCCCAGTCATTGCGGTATAGTGGGAAATGAAAGAGCTGACGCGGCAGCTAAAGAGGCTATCTGCTCCGGTACAGATTCTCCTCTCAATATTTCCTCGAGGGATCTTAGAATTAAATGGAGTAAAAACCTCTTTTCTGCTTTCTTTGATTGGTGCAAGAATTCTGGCATTGATAAAGCCTCATGGTATATGGATAAGTGTCTTATAAGTTCTAAGAAAACATGGTTCCATAGAGTTGATATTTCGAGGAGGTCAGTGGTCTCTATTTGTAGATTAAGGAGCGGTCACACTTCTCTCTTGGCTAGTCTGCATAGATTTCCGATAGTTCCTTCCCCTACCTGCCTGGTCTGTGATGAGGAAGAATCCGCAAACCACATTTTTTGGAAATGTGCTCGATTCGAATCGCAAAAAAAAATTTTAATTGAGAGCCTGATGGGCCCGAGAAGACATTTCCCCTTCCAATGGAGCTACTTTTATCTCAATTGGATGGGGATGTGGAAGTGATTTCCGCATTACACAAATTTATCATAAGTATTGATTTTAATATCTAATGTGTAATGTATATTGTAATTTCACATTGTTTGTTTCCCAGTTCATGAGTTCATTTAGTCAGAATTATAGAGTGAACCTTTAAGTTTTTAGGTATTTACTGTTCGCGTTTATTAGTTATTTTGTTAGATTGAATCAATTTTTTAAAATAAAAGATTACGTCAAATGATTTTTAAATTTTCTAGAAAATTAAGATTAAAAGCTTATTTAAAAATTAAAAATTAAAAAAAATGAAAGATTATGTCAATAATTTTTAAATCTTCTACAAAAATAAAATAAAAGAACAAATTTTTTTAAAAATTAAAAATTAAAATATAAATTAAAAAAATTTTAAATAAAAAAACTCGGCGCGCTACCAATTTGATTGACAATAATAA
Source organism: Camponotus pennsylvanicus (assembly GCA_023638675.1). Lineage (NCBI taxonomy): Eukaryota > Metazoa > Arthropoda > Insecta > Hymenoptera > Formicidae > Camponotus > Camponotus pennsylvanicus. The sequence continues at coordinate 31,417 of JALHBL010000371.1, read as the reverse complement.
TAAATGAGCAATTACATACTAGCATTATTTCAATAATTACTAGGTAGCGCCGAGTTTTTTTTATTTAAAATTTTTTTAATTTATATTCTTTTAATTTTTAATTTTTAAAAAAATTTGTTCTTTTATTTTATTTTTGTAGAAGATTTAAAAATTATTGACATAATCTTTCATTTTTTTTAATTTTTAATTTTTAAATAAGTTCTTTTAATCTTAATTTTCTAGAAAATTTAAAAATCATTAGACGTAATCTTTTATTTTAAAAAATTGATTCAATCTAACAAAAATGTTCTTCTTTATGACAGAAATGTGATAGATTTTAAACAGAACTTCTACCTATTTGTCAGCAGCGGATTATATAAAAGCACATATGTATACAATTTTATAACACTAACAAAGTTAAAGTGAAATTGCACCCCAACTTGACGTTATTTTTTATATCATTACTTTTTGTAAATATTTTTTACATAAAAATAACTATTTGGTGAAAATTTTTCAGAGTTAATTTTTTATTATTTTACATAAAGGTAGCTAGTTTTTGTGATAGCTATTTTTTGTGAGATGGTTTTTAGATGAACTCGACGCTTTTTCTTTACCTTTTTTTAAAAGGTATTTTTTAGGGATATCACTTCTTTTTGTATAAAAAATTATGTATTTTAAATTTAATTTTTGATAATTATTATATTTCATAATATTTATTAAACATTTTAAATAAACCCACCACCACCCTTGTCATACTATATCAAAATGTGTGACGGTCTCGCTTGCTTACTATAGATATTTAAATATTATATGATCGTTTTTTACAGATATTTAAGTTTAACTTTTCTTTAAATGTATTTTTTAAGAATATCACTTTTTATGTATTAAAAATGTATGCATTATATATTTTATAAATTTTTTATGAATATTATTTTTTTATAGTACGTATTTATTATACATTTTTAAATAAACCCCCGTCATACTTTTTCAAAACGTGACGGTCTTTCTTGCCTACTACAGATATTTAAATGATTAATATTTTATCATATATTGGGTATATTTATATATTACTTATTAGACATTCTTCGTAGGAAAAGTAAACAAACATTTTTACCACCTCTAGGCCACTGTTTTTTCTTAACTTGAGCATCATTAGCTTCGATCCAAATATTAGATGTTCCTTCTCTGCACATACTTATATAATGGCCTTCATCAATATCAGGATTTTGAAAAAATATGGCATTCGTCACTTTGTACGTGTGTCCATCTATTAATATCTTAGTCGTTGGAATAGCACATAAATTAAAATCATGTGTCGCTTTCATTGATTTATCATTTTGTGATGGAAAAGATATTAAATGAATCACGATTATCTCTTTTGCCAATATTATTTTTCTTTTTAATAACATTATTTTTTTCAGCACAATATTTACACGAT
>JALHBL010000371.1:0-27500 GCA_023638675.1 Camponotus pennsylvanicus | reverse complement strand
TGTGTGCGTGCGAGCATATGTACGTGAGTCTAACCTGAAGGAAAAGAAGGATCATTTCTCGGGATTGACTGCACCGATTTTATTCAAACAGGTCGCAATCGAAAGCTTGTACTCATATTATATCATAAAAGTGTCGTTAGATTTTTGATTACGGCTTTAGTTTATTAAATATCTTAACCGAAAGTTTACTTGACGCGAAATTCCGGATTGTTTGATGACGACGACGACGACGTGGACGTTTCTTAATCTATTTTCACGATTTTAGAATTATATATCGCGATATTTCCACTTCTACAGCTCGTAGAGTAAAAATAAAGACACTTTTACTATATAATTCGAACATAAGCTATCGATTAAGCCTAATAAGAGCTCGATCCGTTCAGCGGTTATCGTAATATAATAATATGAAATAATCTGAACTGGTCTCAATTTCCCGTCTCGCGTAAAGAGACACGGCGCGCGTCTTGCTAGAGAGATGAACTCGACGCAAGACACTACCGTGTCTCTTGATAGGGAGTGAAAAAGAAAAAGGGAAAAGATCTGTACAATAATTCGACGAGTAGACTGTCGAAAGTCCGTTATATTTTCGAAACGCCGAGCGACCTCACAGAGTCTAGCCATAAAAACGAGCTAGAATAAATACCAGGAACAACTTAGCGCTTTCTTATACAGGGTGTCCCAAAAGTCCCGGAACGGTCGAATATTTCATAAACTATGTACTTTAGAAATAAATGTTTCAGACAAAAGTTGTATGGCTTGAAGGGGGCCAGAAGATGATGCCATTAGTTTGACCTTGAAGAGTCACCTGAAGGTCACGTGAAGGTCACCTACAACTTTTTAAATGGGACACCCTATATGCTTTTGCATATTCTTGTAGCTCATCTCTAGAGCTTTCCAAAACACTATAATTAAGTTAGTTTTCATTAAGTACTTTCCGAGTTATGAGGCTTGAAATCATTTCTTAATTTTACATCAACCGTAAAATATCTTGTGAAATATTCATTTTTCGATTATCTTACTTTAATACTTTTATGTACAAAATAATGAGAGGAATCAACTGGTGTAAAGAAAACACATAATTGTTTCGAAAGAAGAAATGTAATTGTTAATTGCAAATTACATTGTTTTTTCGAAACAATTATGTGTTTTCTTTACACCAATTGATTCCTCTCATTATTTTGTACATAAAAGTATTAAGGTAAGATAATCGAAAAATGAATATTTTATAAGATATTTTACGGTTTATGTAAAATTAAGAAATAATTTCAAGCCTCATAACTCAAAAAGTACTTAACGAAAAGGTACTTAATTATAGTGTTTTGGAAAGCTCTCGAGATAAGCTACAAGAATATGCAATGAACAATAGTAAGTTCTATTTAAGAAATTAAAAATAACAAAAGTATTAAGGTAAGATAATCGAGAAATGAATATTTTACTAGATATTTTATGGTTTATATAAAATTAAGAAATTATTTCAAGCCTCATAACTCGAAAAGTACTGAATGAAGAAATACTTTATTATAGTGTTTTGGAAAGCTCTCGAGATAAGCTACAAGAATAAGTAATAAAAAATATTGGTTCCCATTTAAAAAACGGAAGGTAACCTTTAAATGACCTTTGACCTTAATGTCGAATTTCGGTCACTATTAGATAGTCCCCTTTGTTCTCTACAACTTTTATCCGAGTCGTTTTTCTTTAAACGTTGATTCTGAAAAGTTATGAGGGTGGAACTTTTAAAATGTGACACCCTGTATATACATGGTGTTCTAAAAAGGTATGTCAAAAATTTAAGATGTTCCTCACACCTGAAGGATGAAAAAATGTTATATGGACATAGGTGCGGAAATGCTTATTTCAGGAGTTATGTTGAAAATACTGTTAGCTGTATTACTTACACAAGGAAAAATTTAGGATTAATTATTGTAGACGACAATCGTTTAATTAGGATTATTTACATTTGGTTTTAATGTGACCTTGAGTATGTTACAATAAATGTTGTAAATGTTCACCATTTTCCTGAATACAAGCAGTGACACGTCGACGCATCCATTCACGGACAAGTTCAAAAATGCCACCAGTGCGTGATATTCAAGATCTTCGTGATGAACGTATCACTGCAGGTTGCGAGACAATCCGCTGTACGCCAGGCATTTTTGAACGTGTCCGTGAATCGATGCGTCGACGTGTCCCTGCTTGTATTCAGGAAAATGGTGAACATTTTCAACATTTATTGTAACATACTCAAGGTCACATTAAAACCAAATGTAAATAAGCCTAATTAAACGATTGTCGTCTACAATAATTAATCCTAAATTTTTCCTTGTGTAAGTAATACAGCTAACAGTATTTTCAACATGACTCCTGAAATAAGCATTTCCGCACCTATGTCCATATAATATTTTTTCATCCTTCAGGTGTGAGGAATATTTCCTTAAATTTTTGACATACCTTTTTAGAACACCCTGTGTGTGTGTGTGTGTCTGTGTGTGTGTCTGTGTGTGTGTGTGTGTGTGTGTGCAAATGTATATTTTGAGACACCCTATTTTTTCAATTGTAAATCATGTTAGTGATAAGCTACCAAACTTGGGATAATTATTATTTTTTAAAATAAAATAATATTTTGTTACATTTTTTATACTTAATGTTTACTACGAGGACTCATGAATAAAATGTATCTCTTTCTTAGGACATGTCCTCAAATTATACTTTAAACATATTATTTCACAATTAAAGTAAGATGTCCCGAAATAATACTTTTAAATTTTACGTTGTTTATATATTATGAGTTTATTTCGAGGTCATTTTTTATATAATTTATGTATATTTTGAGGATATATGAAATATAATTAAAGAATACTTTAAATTATATTTTTCAAATATATTTTCTAATTGTTTTCGAATTACGTACATAGATAGATATACTTTATTCCCCGCAAGGTTACAAGATTGCATATATATAAATTTCTTTCTTAACAAATCCAAAATATTGTTTATACTTAACATGATTACTACGAAAACTCGTATGAATAAGATATATTTTTTTAGAACATGTTCTATCATTACGTTCATTGCTGAAGTAATATGTTCATTTTCCTTGTCGCTACTATTACTGTTTTGATTATCATCACTATATTCTTCGTTATCTTCTTTATCGTCTTCTTTATCATCATAACCAATGGCTGCCATCAACAATCGTGAAACATCAGTCATTTCAAGTATTGGTACAGGTACTCTATATATATTTTTATGAATGTCCTTATGATGACCCATAAAGTTAGCGAGCCGATCAATTTGACATCCTTTGATATCTTCAACATGGAAGTATATGTTGCGATGTGGTTTCTTAACGTAGTACCACGTAATATACTTGGAATGAGTGCACCGTGTTCATTAGCAAAATGACACATCAAAGGACACGCTCTCAAATACTTTTAGATAAACTGTTGCTTTGAGATACACTGTATATATACTCATTATCAGAACTTATTCCTCAGCGTGTTTTCGAAATTTAAGAATAGTTTTAATACATTGGATTACAAATGGGTTAAGTAATACAGAAACAGTTCTACCCAATTTTCCTCGAAGTGTTAACCGAACAAACTGCTTAACAAATTCTTTCGTAGAATCAGACAATTGTTTATAAACTTCTTGGTCGATATTTTCATCTAAAATACTTCTTTATTCTGATAATTATGTCAATCGCTCAATTTCTCCAGCTCGGCGACGATTAAAGATTTGAATAAAAATGAGCGTGCACTGAGTTAAAAGAGTCCATGCATTTAAATTGAATCCTATTTATATAAATAAAAATATTAGTATTTAAAAAAATCGTTAAGAATAAGTTATAATTTTCATGCATCTCACATATCAATAAGATTTTTATATATCTACATTCGCAAAGAATATAAATAACAAAGTAGCGCGAATAGAAAAAAATTGAAAAATACATTTAGATAATCTTTTATTGGGAGCGCCGTCTTTGCATCAAAGTTAACTACACGTGATTTTGTGCGAGCCTCGCGTATTTCGTATCAAACAGCCCATCTCTGGGCTAATCAATTGTGATTTTCGGCAGAAAGTTATCCTTTTTTTTGAGTGCTATCGTGGTTACTGTGGGTTTTGGGCGCCAACCGATTCTTAGTCAGATACTCGCTAAAGTACATCGGATACACGACCGTTAGTACGGTTCTTTCGAGAACGGCCATCTTGGGCCTTTGTTCTCCCCCCTATCCTTTGTTCTTCGCAGCATCTCTCCTTGATATCTTCCACCCTAGTAATTCACTTCTCTCATCATGACCTCCGAGGGTAGGAGTCACCCATCTAAGGATACACAGATGGATTACGAGGAAGACTCACTTCTTACTCAATCTCTCAGCTCACTCATTAAAGAATCCGGAATGAACGACCAAGTAAGTCTCAAGGATTTCAATGCAAAAAACTCTGTTTCGAGCAATGACTCGCCCACAATAAACCAACGCAAACGACTCTTAGATATAGGAAAGACGAATCTAAATGATTCTTTAACCTCTAACAAAATTCATATTAAGGAAGCTAATTCTACTCCCACGACACATTTTCCATCTATATCAGGCTCATTAATTACTATCAACGATTCTATTCTGAAAAATAGATACTCTGATAGTAACCATGGCTCGTTTGACATCCATGTTCAACGGATCAGCAACCCTTCTGCGCCTTTGCATCCCATCACGATTGGCAGACTTTTCAACAAACTTAAAATTGAAGGAATTATAGAGATTAAAAAAGCTGGTTATTCTAAAGTTTCCGTATTCTTACAAACAGGAAAATTTGCGAATTCTCTTACTGAGGATTCACGTCTTTATGAGAATGACTTAGTCGCCTTCATTCCTCCATTTCAAATTTCCAGAAAGGGTATCATCAGAAACGTCCCTTTAGAACTAACCGAAGAACAAATTATGGAAGGCATCAAGAGCCCTATCAAAATCCTCGCAATTAGAAGGCTGAACCGCAGAATCATCAACCACCTCAGACCTGCCACAAATCAGCAAACGACCAACGCTCATTCTTCCTTTGAGGATACTCTTACTTCTCCTTCTTATTCCGTAGAAATCACATTCGAAGGCCAGAAATTACCCACATACGCTACTCTATACTATGTAAATCATCCTATTACACCATACGTTTCCAGAGTATCAATGTGTCACGCTTGTTATAGATTCGGACACATCAAGGCATCCTGCAAAGGATCCCCAAGATGTTTTCACTGTGGCGAGAAAGGCCATGTAGCCAACAAAGACGACTGCCCTCATTGGCAAAAACCTCCCATATGTGCTAACTGCAAAGGAGATCATCGTGTTACTGACCCTAACTGCCCGGAACTCCAAATACAGAAAGACATCAGGGAATACGCCGCATATAGGAACATTTCCATCGCAGACGCCAACTATATTGTTAGAGGTAAAAGATCACCGCCCCCCTTCTCTTCCTCCTCAGATGAGTTCCTATCTCTTCCCTCTCGTTCTTCACATCCCTTTTCTTACAATAAGATTGCAGATAACGCCCTCCTCACGACTTTCTACTCGTACATATGCTCAAGCAGCTTCTCGCGCTTCCTCAGACAATCACTCCGCTCCTGTGCTAATTAAATCCAACTCCCTACCGATACTTACCTACAAGCATCAAAAGTTCTGTTACAATAACCTAACCTCCCAATCACCTTTCTCACGACCTGGTTCTGGAACCTCCTCATCTTCTCCCTCTGTCTCCTTCTCCTTACCATTACACAAATCCCATAGCGGTACTAGCCATACCAAGTCAACTAACTCCAATAATAATAATAATATGGAAAACCTCTCTCAATCTCCTCTAAATAACGCGAACTCCATCAGAACTTCTTTCGATGCCAATTTTTATAATCTCATTAAAAAGTTTTCTAAGTCTATCATGACTCCAGACATACCGGTGGAATTCATAGAAAAAGCAACCTTATTTATTGAAGGCTTCCTAAAATCACTAGACTCTACTACTCCATCTCTTCAAGTTGATGAATCCTCAACTGCTTAAGGAACTTTCTATTTTTCAATGGAATTGTCGCGGAGTCTTCAATAAGAGAGAGGTTTTGGCTGACCACTTAGACTCTTTTGACATTTTTGCATTCTCTGAAACCTGGCTCACCCCAGAACGTAAATTGTTTCTTTAAAAATCACCACATCATTAGACGAGACGGTACCTCTAACCATTCTGGTGGGGTTTTATTAGCCGTCAGGAGAAATATGGCATTTCGTAAAGTTGAATCCATCCCCTCTTTTCCAGGCATTCTAGAAACAATCGGCGTTGAAGTTCTAGCCGTTCCCAAACCTCTCATCATCGTATCTGTCTATAAACATCCAGGCCATACGGACCCACTTCTTTGGGAGAACTTTTTCTCTTCTCTAAATTGTTTTTCCTCGACTCACATCACTATTACTGGAGACTTTAACGCCCATCACACGGCGTGGGGTAGTCATCACTCGGATAGCACAGGTAAACTTTTACTTGAGTCCACACAAGAACATCACTTCTTCCCTATAAACGATGGCACTCCTACTCGTCTCGCTCATCCTCGCAACCTCCCGTCTATTATCGATCTTACTTTTGTTTCCTCAACGACAACCCTTTTTGCAACTTGGGAATCATTTGAGGACGCCCTGGGCAGTGACCACATTCCTTCCATTATCCGTATTAATCTATCAGTAAAAAAGGTTTCCACCTACTCCCACAAACTGAATCTATCCGGGCTTGACTGGAAAACATATCAATCCACATTGATCTCCTTAGCTCCTGATCTCCTACCTCAACTACAAGACCCTAATATTTCTCACCTAGACAAATATGAAACCCTTATCAACTCGTTTAAAAACACTGTATTATCCCTTATTCCTCCGAAACAATTGAATCAAACCCAAAAAAATTTCTGCTCGAATCAAAACCTCTTCTCACAGAAACGTTCGCCTCCTGCTGCTCCCTGGTGGAACGACACTTACTCAGAGGCAGTTCTTCTTAGGAAACAAGCTTTTCGTCTTTTTAAAAAGTTTCCTTCCCAAGATAATTACCTTAATCTCAAGAGGCAAGAAGCCTCTACTAGAAAAATTCTACGTACAGAAAAACGTAAGAGTTGGAGATCCTTTTGCAAAGATATTTCCTCTTTTACTAACTTAAATACACTTTGGAGACTAATCAAATCTTATAAGAATAGATATCTCAGTTCTACCTCCTCTCCCCCTCCTTCCACTAATGACGAGATGCCTAATGGCATGCACAACTCCATTTCTGTTTTATGTCCGTCTTCTTGTGTTGCTCCTCCCCCAGAATTTTTGCTTTACGACAATCTCCGCCCGCAAGCCTCTGTCTTTGAAGCTCCGTTTTCTATCACAGAGCTTCGCTATGTATTTAATTTAATGGAAAAAAAGAAGACCTCTCCAGGCCTGGACCAAATTACGTACTCTATAATCTGTCACACTCCTGCAATTTATCTTCCTGCGTTCCTTGATATATTAAACGAGATCTTCTCCACTGGAAATTTTCCAGACTCATGGAAACGCTCTCTAGTTTTCTTAATCCCCAAACCGGTTCCTGGCAAATACCGACCAATCTCTCTTACATCCTGTGTACTTAAAACTCTGGAAAGACTCATACTCATGAGACTGGATTGGTGGCTGGAAAGATATAATAAACTTCCAAACTCTCAGTACGGTTTCAGAAAATCGCGGTCATGCCTGGATAACCTTTCTATACTTACCTCTGAAATTCATATCAGTTTCTTGAGAGGAGGTGCCACGGCTTGCCTATTTCTTGACTTGACTAATGCCTTTGATAATGTCATACCTAATATCCTTTTCGAAGATCTCATCCAAATGGGTGAGATCTTCCTACTAATCTAAGCAAATTTATATATAACCTTATTCACCTAAGAACTATACAATTCTCAATTAACGGAGAGCTCTCAAAGGATTACTATACCCGTAAAGAGGTTCCACAAGGTTCTATCCTCAGTCCCACTTTATTCAACATTTATGTTGCTAAACTTAAAAACTATATAGGTGAAGACTGCGAGATTATTCAATTTGCTGATGATATAGCAATTTTTTCTACTTCTGTCAACATAGCCAAGTCTCTATCTAATCTTGAACTTTCAGCTAACAAAGTGTTTAAATATCTTTCGTCTAAGGGACTCTCTGTTTCTCCCTCCAAATCCTCCCTCATCCTCTTTACGAGGAAGCACATAAATCCGACCGCTTATTCTATCTTAATTAATAATTCGATCATTCATTCCTCTGTCTATTGTCGATTTTTGGGGATCATCCTTGATTATAAACTCTCTGGTAAAGAACATGTGTCATATATTCACAAACGCTGCTCCAATCTTCTTAACGCTATCTCATCTCTGAGAGGCACCTGGTGGGGAGGTGAACCCCGCACTCTACTATGTATATACAAAGGCTTAATCAGAGGATCCATTGAATATGGATGCGCCTTCTTTCCATATAATAATTCTTCCCTTATGTCTAAACTCAACAGTATTCAATTTAAAGCTTTAAGATTCTGCCTGGGTCTCCGCAGAACCACTCCTAGCAATGTAATCTTGGCAGAAGCCGCAGAGGGCCCCTTAACAGAAAGATTTAAATTTCTGACGACTAGATACATTCTCAAAATCTTCTCTCTTTATTCTCACACCGCTCTCAACAAGCTTTCTGAACTGCACTGGTACTCCACTAGGAGAAAAAGGAAAAAAGATCCCGAGCAATCCTTCCTCCTATTTCACTCATTCAGACAAATGCTAAAACATAAAAGAAATATAGCAGACTTTGATTATCCCTCCCCCTATTCAGTCTCATTCGAAGCTCTTACGTATATTCCGGATATACTCTTTACTTCCTTCAAACAAACTGAAGATATAAAAAACTCTGCGTTTCCTACCCTCACCTTTTTGAATATATATCATTATCTCACAGTCGATAAAATTGTCTTTTACACTGATGCCTCTAAGTTGGATACGGGTTCTCCGGCTGGTTTTGCTGTTTACTCTCCTTCAAGAAACATCCAGCTCATGTTTAGAGCTCTTTCTCAATTTTCAATTTACTCTGCTGAGGCACTAGCCATCCTATATACCCTAAACTATATCCTTGATAACCATATCCTTAAGGCGGTGATCTTTTCAGATTCTAAAAGTGTTTTAGACACCCTTACTTCTTACAACTTTGGACACTCATGCAACTACATCATATACATTATCAGACAAAAATTGTTAGAGATGAAGAGACTTGATTACACTGTTTCCCTTATTTGAATACCTTCTCATAGTGGCATTCTCGGCAATGAGACAGTAGATTGCCTGGCAAAAAATGCGATCACGAATGGCACGATTATTAACGATCCGGTTCCTCACTCGGACTTCTATTCAGTTGCCAGAATTACTTATCAGGATAACTCCACCAGAATCTTGAAAAATCAAGCTCAGCACAAGGGCAAGAAATATTTCCAACACTTCGCCGAACTACAACCCAAGCCATGGTTTTACTACATCGAAGCGGATCGTGAAGCTATAGTCACCTGCAATAGGATTAGAAGTAACCATTATTCTCTCAACGCAAGCTTATTCAGATGTAATATCGTACAGGATCCATCGTGTCACTGTGGTCATCCATTTCAAGACGCTGACCACATATTCTGGCAATGCCCTTTACTCACTGCCACTAGAGAGGTCTTCATAAAGCAACTTCTCAAGAATAAAGTACATCCTCCGTTCCAAATGCAGGAAATCTTGAGGAAACCTACCCTCGGAGTCGTCAATACCGTATTCTCATTTATCAAGAAAAATGAACTCTATATCTAATCACTATAGTTTCCATATTGATAAATGTACATTTTCCTTTCTTCTCGCACACTTCCCTTTCATATAAAATTTGAAACATCATCACTCTCTTGCCCAACATCTACATCCCAGCTTAACTCAACTCAGCAACTTTCTCAGACAGCTACGACCAGACCACTTCTAGGACAATAATCATTCAACCATAAACAAAATAAGCTCTCAACCTCCATCCAATTTACCAGTTGATGGCCGGATTACACCCTTAAAGGGACGAGGCCAACCAAATTGCAGAAGAAGAAGAAGAAGAATCTTTTATTGCAAAGTACATTACCAATTATAGTGTTTGTAAAAGTAAAATTTTCGATTGCGACAGTATTTTTTGCACCAGTCCAAGACAGCTTATGTCTTACTTCAAATGTAATGCAGTATTTAAGTATATTGGAAATCATTTTTTGTACAGAGTCACCACCAATATACTTTATTTTCTTGTACTGCAAAGAACAAGATGTCATATTATTAATATATATTTATTTTCAATATTTATTATATTCTCAGAAATATCTTGTATATTTTATAACTTAAAAAAAAAAATTTTTTAAAGTTAAAGATTTTTTGGAAATCTTTATAAATTTATTATTTAAATTTTTATATTATTTATAAATTTATATTTATATTTATATTATAGTATTTGTTGCAGTGGTGTGTGTGTGTGTGTGTGTGTGTGTATGTGTGTGTAAGAGTACTTATAAGTTTTATAAATTTATAAAACAGTGAAAAAACCATAAGTTTCGATATAGATATCTATACCGATCTATATTATACACTCAACAAAATTATCAAAAGTTATCGTTGTATTATTATTCATTATTCCTTATTTATTTTTAATTATTAATTTTTTTAATGTAAATAAATCATTAATTTTTTTGTGATTTCTATTTAAAAAATTCTCATAATATCTCATAATATTTTCGAGAAAATATTTCATATATTTTAAATTTATAAGAGATTTCCAAAAAGTATCTTAAACTTTACAAGTTTTCTTGAAACTTTACCTTTTTTTTGAAAATGTAGAATGTAAAACATTTTATTTCAGAATATACATACAAAAGGTACTTACAAAGCATTTACGAATTGTCTCGTCATTTCTCAACATTTCGTGGAATCGCATATATTCTTCGATAGGTGTCAATGGAAAATCAGGCATCAAATCCATCGTTATTTTTTCATTTCCTTCGTTTATTGGAAATTTTTCTCTAAGAATAGTAAGTATTTCTTCCATTTTTCGTTTATTTCTACTTGTTTCGTATCTCATTTCTGTTTTAAATTGTTGAAAGTCTTCATGTAAAATGTTCACTTTTTCATATAAAGAATCTGAAACAAAATAAATCATTCATATTTCATCAGTCTTTTATTAAAATATATAAAATTCTATATAATAATAGTATATAGTAATTTTATGATAGTAATGATTGTAAACAATCATTAGGGGAGACCGGGGACAAAAGTAACATTTTTTGTATTATAGGTCACTAATTAATTATCGTTAGAGATATAAGAAAAAGATTATACAGGGTTTACCAAAAGTGTGGAAACCCCTTAATATTTCAAAAAATACGCATTTAAAAAAAAATGTTTCATACAAAAATTATAGGGTTTTATGTGCCGCATTACATAGCAACATTATTATGACCTCGAATAGCGTTGTCAAGGTTATGTGAAGGTCACCTCCAACTTTTTAAATGGGACACCCTATATGCTTTTGCATATTCTTGTAGCTTATCTCGAGAGCTTTCTAAAACACTATAATTAAGTTAGTTTTCATCAAGCGACGCGGTAGTGTCGCGACGCCAAGTACTTAAAAAAACAGGTCCAAGCATTGAGTTGAGAGTCACTGTTCTCGACGCGGCGCTACCAAGTACCTTATCCGGAATTTCACGTCAAGTAAACTTTCGATTAAGATATTTAATAAACTAAAGCCGTAATAAAAAATCTAACGACACTTTTATTATATAATATGAATACAAGCTTTCGATTGCGACCTGTTTGAATAAAATCGGTGCAGTCAATCCTGAGAAATGACGATCGAATATCAGAATTGTGACATTTTTCGTTCTTCTCTTCCTTTTTCAGGTTCAGACTCACGTACATATGCTCGCACGCACACACGCAAAGCGAGTTTGTCCCTCAAGCGGCGTTCACAGCGTGCGTATACGATTATTGCTTCGATATGTACAATGCTTTAAGAGACAAAATCATATGCGTGCATACGTGTGATATGTATACGTATGTGTGTACGTACGTGTGAGAGATTAATTTATTAGAGTATAGTGCGGAATAGTGTAAAACAAGGAAGAGAAGTGACACGCTAAGCAGTCAGGTTACTTGTTTAAAAACACAGATTATAAGAAGTAAATAAGAGTAAATAAATAAAAGTATAGTGCAGAACAAGGAAGAGAAGTAGTGTGTAATAATGTATCAAGGAAGAGAAATAACATATTAAAAGTTATTATCAAGCGATGCAGTAGCGTCGCGATGCCAAGTACATTTATTAGTGTTTTAGTATTATATAAAAACACAAATTTGTGACACTTAACGACAACCAAGTGGACTGTGAATTTTGTAAATCAATCAAAAGGTAAATATTGTGAAATTTTTCTCATTTCTGTTTAGACATAATATATTTTGAGATATTATATATTAATCTTAATAAAGAGAATAGATAGTTATTATCATTTTGTGGAATATAAATATTATGTAATTTATAATTGTGTGTGTGTGTGTGTGTGTGTGTGTGTGTGTGTGTAGAAATTTACATATTTGACTGCGCAACCATAATTATAGTTACATAGACATTTATTACATTTGCCTGCGTAGACACAAATATAGTTATGCAAAAATATTCCCTACATGTATAATGATAATTATATATATGTATATACGTGTGTGTATGTGTGTATATATATACACACACACGTATACAGGGTGTCCCATTTTAATGTCCCACCCCAAATAACTTTATTTTTAATTTTAGAAAAAGATGTTTCAGACAAAAGTTGTATGGTTTCAAGGGGGACATAAGTTTCGGGACCTGTGCTCCATCCTGCTGAAACCACATTCGGTTGAGCAAGTCATTATTGATGTGTCTCAAAAGGTTGGGCAGATCATTCTGGAGAAATGTTAAATAATTTTGCGTGTTTAGATACTGTTAAAAAAAGTATGGACCTATGATATTATTTCCAAGAATACCTGCCTAAACGTTAATAGACCATTGTCTTTGAAATTCTTGGCTTCTTTGCCAATGAGGGTTTTGATCGGAGTAATAATGAGAATTATGTCTATTAACGCCCCCTCTGTTACCGAACGTGGCTTCATCAGAAAAGAGCATCTCTGCGATAAAATGTGGGTTTCTTTGAATTTGATTCAAGGCCCAGTTACAAAATTGCAAGCGTCGCTCAAAATCCCTCGGTTCTAATTGATGGGTTAGATGGATATGATACGGGTGGAATCTATTTATTTTAAGTATTCGATTTGCTGTCGATTTTGATATGCCGTGTTGTCTCTGAATTTGTCTGGTGGAAATTTGGAGATTCAATACAGCTGCATCCAAGACAACCAATGATTTTTCTGCATTTGGCCCCGATTTTTGCCGTATTCTTTTTAAACTTCCCTGTTGTGCTCTCTCGGTGAGTTTTCTTATGGTTTTTCTACACGGATGACGTCTGTTAGGATACCTTTCAGCATACAGTCTTTCCGCTGCGCTATAATTATTTTCAGTTTTCCCAAAATACGAATTATGTCGACTATTTCGCTTGGCGGATAATCAGCCATAATTACAAAATTACAAAAAAATTTTGTAAAAATGCTCAAAATACATATGTATTACATTTGCCAAGAAAATATCAATGCTCTTTAACGTGCGTATGAGCTGTTAAGAATAAAGTGTAAAAGTTCTGCCAGTTCTATGTAACGTGCGTTAGAATAAGGAAAAATTTTCTTTACCCCAACAAAATTTTTTTAGATCATGAATTGGATATTTATTTAGGGCATCTATTTAAACTGAATAATATTTTTGTGCAGGACTTTCCAGCGTTCGCGGAAGTAATGTCGATGGATCGCACGCCAATACTTCGATGCTTTCACGCGTTGTATCTAATGGCGGCGCGCGGCGAAACGGTGATTGGGGATGGGAGGAGCGATGAGTGTGTAGGTGCGCGGCGAAGGCTCTTCCCCTCTCCAAAACTGCTTCGCCGCGCGCCGCCATTATGTTACAGTGAGACCGCCTTCACCGCCACGCACTTCTAGCCACGCGCATTGGCCGATTTTCTTTAATTTATTTCTCGTTAATTATTGCGAATATTGCATAACTGTACAAGACTTTTCTTCTAACTTTGAGCCAATCTACCTTAATTTTTTAAAATAATGATCACTTTCATGACACCCTGTATAATTATAGGCTGGAATATAATTAAGGAAAATATAAATAAATAACAAATTCTGAGTTCTATTGACTAATTGAGTATTCTACAAACTGGCGACGAGGATAAAAGGCGAGCACTAAAAGGGACAAATTGATTATGTGAAGGAAAAGATGAAAAGGGAGAGTAAACTAACCTCCGTGCATTATTGTTTGGCACCAGTAAATGCTTCGTCATACTAAATCATAGTAATTATAAGATGATAAATATTAGAGCAGGTTGGAAGGAAAACAGTATCTAATGAAATTAGGTAAAAATTAAAATTGAGAATTTCACAAGCGAGTATTGAGAAATATCGCAAGAGAATTTATATTATTTACGCTATTAGTTAAAGTTACATTGTCTCAGATGAACGAACATTTCATTTCGTAACGTGCAAATATACAACTATGTAGTCAATTATACAAATAACAATGCCGGAAAGAATTACTCATTCCTAGAAGGGCCAAGCATTATCAGAATGAATTGCTATTAAGCAAAGGGCCATGCATCAAAATCACGTTCGTTATACAGGTTACGTTGCATGACAGGATCAGCATTATTTCATATAAATTATTATCTAGAAATTATTTTTGCCTGTACATTTTCCACAAAATTTAATTACTCAAATTACTACAAATACATGATCCTTGTCATGTACTACATACATCGTCTATTACGAACAAGGGCCATGCAGAAAATCTGTTAGTAAATACTAAAGGGCCACGCAATAAGAACAAATGTTCTTTAATCCTAATATTACATCACTTACATATCACTTGCATATGTAAGTAGATGATCATATTTTAAGAGCCATGCAGATAAATCTGTTAGCAAATGCTAAAGGGCTATGCAATAAAAATAGAATTCAATTCCAGGTCGAAATGACTCAGCCAGCATCAATGCTTATGAGTCTTGATGGTTTGGATTGTGAAGGTGACCCAACCTCTGTGGGTATACGCTGGGAAAAATGGAAGAGAGCGCTAGAGATATATCTGCTAGCATTAAACATAGACAATCCAAGTAAAAAGAGGGCAACGCTTTTACATACTGGAGGACTCTCTTTGCAAGATATTTATTACAATATACCAGGGGCACATGTCGATGAAGCGGAAGGCGTAAATATCTACAAAACTGTTCTTGATAAATTAGATGAGTATTTTTCGCCAAAACAAAGCAAAATCTATGAAAGACACTTATTCAGACTAATAAAGCAAGAGGATGGAGAAAAATTTGAAGTTTTTACTCAGATTACGGAATCAAGCTGGTAAGTGTAAGTTCACGAATAGTGATGAACATTTGATAGACCAAATAGTGGAGAAATGTAGTTCTACGGAGCTACGGAAAAAAATACTGTCAGTAGGAGATACTATTACACTCGATCAAATTATTAGTGAAGCAAACGCGTTAGAAGCAGTCGGTAGACAATTAGAAGGTTTTAATAAAAAAGATTCGATTCAAGGGTAAATATGTCGATGAAGGGAGCCCGCCTCGATTACCTTGACCTTGACATATGTTGTCAAGGTCACTGCCCTGAGTAACATCCAAAAGGTTTTAGCCGTCGCTCGTTGTTCGTTAAAAAGTTATTAGTAAAAGAATTTCACAATTTTAATGCTTTTTATCTCTGAAAATATTGATTTGAGAAAAAAAATTTTTAGCAAAAAATAAAGCCGCTGAAAAACTACAAAAAAGGTTACATGCATTTTTTTCATAAACCTTCTATTTTAACTGTTATATAAAAAAATAATTATTTTAAATACATTTAATACAATTTAAATTTATATAGAATTTAATAGAATTTAATACAATTAAAAAATATCACAAATGTATGTGTACACACACACACACGCGCGGGGAGTGCAAGGGGAGCCTTTGGCCCCCCTCCCGCAACCACCCCGGCGGTAGGGGACGCATTGCGAAGAGTTCAATCACAATGGATATATGCTGTAAGTTGTAAAGCGAGGTCCACCTTGCCTACCGGCGGGGTGGTTGCGAGAGGGGGGCCGAAGGCCCTCCTTGCACCCTCCCCGCGCGCGCGCGTGTGTGGGTGTGTGTACACATACATTTGTGATATTTTTTAATTGTATTAAATTCTATATAAATTTAAATTGTATTAAATGTATTTAAAATTATTTTTTCATATAACAGCTAAAATAGTAGGTTTATGAAAAAAATGCATATAACTTTTTTTATAGAGTTTTCCAGCGGCTTTATTTTCTGCTTAAAATTTTTTTTCTCAAATCAATATTTTCGGAGATAAAAAGCATTAAAATTGTGAAATTCTTTTACTAATAACTTTTTAACGAACAACGAGCGACGGCTAAAACCTTTTGGATGTTACTCAGGGCAGTGACCTTGACAACATATGTCAAGGTCAAGGTAATCGAGGCGGGCTCCCTTCATCGACATATTTACCAAAAGTAAAAGTAATGATGAGGTTTGCTCAAGATGTGGCAGTCATAAACACGTACAGAACGATAGAAGATGTCCAGCAAGGGATAAAAGATGTCTCAAGTGCAATCTTATTGGCCACTTTCGAGAACACTGCAGAACGAAACAAAAAAGGATGTTTGATAATAGAACAGAAACCAAACCTAAGAAATATAAGCAAAATAGCATTAAAACAGAAGAAGTAGATTATATCTTCAATTTAGACGAAGACTCGATTATAGATTGTTGGATTGGAGGAATTAAAATAGAGATGTTAATTGACTCAGGAAGCAAGTGCAACGTAATCACAGATAAAGCCTGGCAGTACTTAAAAGAAGACGCGATGAAAGCTTCCAATCAAATAAAAAAACCAGATAAAGTGCTTTTTACCGTACGGAAGTAAAGAACCTTTAAATGTTATAGGTTCCTTTGAAGCAGATATTGCTGCCCATGCTAACAACACTGTGCGAGGAGCGGTATTTTATGTTATTCGCAACGGTACACGGAATTTATTAGGCAAAAATACTGCGATTAAACTAGATGTATTGCAAATTGGTCTTCAAGTAAATGCTATACAATCTTTTCCAAAATTCAAATACGTTAAGATTGTAATACCGATCGATAAAACAACCGAACCGGTAATTCAACCATACAGGAGAATACCAATTCCTCTAGAAAATAAAGTTAACGCAAAACTTGCAGAATTGAAAGAATCCGATATCATCGAAGAAGTTTATGGACTTTCACCTTGGGTATCTCCAATGGTGCCAATCTTAAAAGAGAATGGCGAAGTGCGTATTTGTATAGATATGCGGCGTGCTAATAAAGCAATAATAAGAGAGAATCATCCATTGCCAACAATGAACGAGATGCTGCCAAATTTCAGACAAACAAAATACTTCTCCCGTTTAGATATCAAAAACGGATTTCATCAATTGGAAATAGATTCTGACTCTCGCTACATAACAACGGTACCAGTAAAGAGCTCTTCCGGTATAAAAGACTCATGTTCGGGATATCTTGCGCTCCAGAAATATTTCCGAAGGTTCTTGAGAAAATACTTCTAGGGTGCGAAGGCACAGCAAATTTCATAGACGACATAATTGTGTACGGACAAGATAAACCTACCCACAATGAGAGACTTCACAAAGTACTAAATGTTCTGAAAGAGAACGACGTTCTTTTGAATGAAGGAAAATGCATTTATCGAACTAGAAAAGTAGAATTCCTTGGACATGAGCTATCGGAGGAAGGAGTAAAACCTCTTGGGAAATATATAAAAGTAATACAAATTAGCCGGCGTCTTACGACCATAGAAGAAATTCAAAGTTTCCTGGGTCTGGTGAATTTCGTGGGCAAATGGATATCAAACTTAGCTACTTTAACTGAGCCGTTCAGAAAGTTACTACGATTAAAATTAAGCAAAACAACCAACATTCAAAAGTATTGGACAGCAGAACAAGACATAGCATTTCAAAATCTAAAAGGAAGTTTATCAAAAATAAATACGCTTGGTTATTACAGCCCCAACGATAAAACTCGTTATAGCAGATGCTTCCCCAGTGGGTTTAGGAGCTGTACTTATTCAAACTAACTCCAATGGTCCCAGAGTAATAGCATATGGAAATAAAAGCCTTACTGATTGCGAGAAGAGGTACTGTCAAACAGAAAAGGAGGCATTGGCCCTTGTTTGGGCGGTGGAGCATTTTAAGATATATCTTTTTGGTAAAGAATTTGAGCTCGTAAGTGATCACAAGCCTCTTGAAACCATATTTGGACAAAGATCAAAACCATGTGCCAGAATAGAGAGATGGGTTCTGAGGTTGCAGGCTTTTAGATACAGGATCGTTTACCATCCCGATAAATCCAACATTGCTGACCCATTGTCAAGACTATGCAAAACAAATGCACCAAAACCATTCAATAACGAAAACTATATAAATCAAATCGTTGAATATAGCAGGCCAATTGCAGTGCCATTAAGAGAAATCGAAGCCGCTTCCGCCGTCGACGATGAAATTTCAAAAGTAAGGAAAGGCATGTATAACAATAACTAGGACGAGGCAGTAAACAGTTATAAGATTTTTCAAACAGAACTATGTTTCCACGAAGGTATTCTCTTAAGAGGTAATAAAATTATCGTCCCGCGATCATTACGTTAGAGAGTGCTGGAAGCTGCCCATGAAGGACATCCGGGAATAGTAGCAATGAAGAACCGATTTAGGACGAAAGTATGGTGGCCGAAGATAGACAAAAACGCGGAGAACATGGTCAAATCGTGCAAGGGATGTACGCTGGTCTCAACCCTAAACCCGCCTAACCCTATGAAAAGAAGAGAACATCTGAGCATGCCCTGGGTGGATGTAGCAATGGATTTTCTAGGCCCTTTGCCCAGTAATGATTACTTATTGGTCATCATAGATTATTTTAACAGATACAAAGAGATAAAGGTCATGAAAAATATTACGGCTTCGGACGTTATCAAAATTTTAAAAGAAATCTTTTCACGGTTAGGATTCCCTGTGTCATTGACTTGTGGTAATAGAAACCAATTTATAAGTGAGGCATTCAAAAAATACTGCCTCGAATGTGGAATTAAATGTATAATACAATACCTTATTGGCCTCAAATGAATGGAGAGGTAGAGAGACAGAATAGAGACATACTGAAAAGATTAAAAATTAGCCAGCTAGAGAAAAGAGATTGGAAAGAAGAAATACTTTTGTACCTGATGATGTACAATAGCACACCACACTTCACAACAGGGAAGTCTCCCTCAGAGTTATTCTACCAAAGACAATTCCGTGACAAGATTCCAACTGTGATTGATATCGAGAACAAAGTAACCGATCAAGAAGTAAGAGACAAGGATACAGAAGAAAAGGAAAAAGGAAAGGAATACGGAGATCAGAAAAGACGAGCATCATATGGGGATTTAGAAGTAGGAGAAAAAGTGTACTTAAAGAACACGAACAAGGAAAATAAACTGACCCCAAACTTCAGCCCTACTACTCATACAGTAACAGAGGTGAAGGGCGGGGATGTAAAAGTAAAGAATGACTTAACTGGTAAAGAGTATAGAAGAAATGTTGTTCATTTAAAGAAGGTCGACGGGTCATGGAAGATTATGGATGAAAAGGATACCATTCAAAATAATCAATCCGCAGAAGAATTGATTAGTTTAATTTTAGAGTTAAAACAATAAAAGCTATTTATCTTTGTTATGGTCAGAAAGATATTGTTTTCTTTGCAAACATTTTATTTAGTTTTCTTTCATAAGCGCATACTGATATAAGAGAGTATTTAAAAGGATTTATTATATAATGTATGATCTCATTAAAAAAAAAAAGGATGTAGTGTATGCATGCACGCCATCTAAACGCGCGGGACTCATTCACTCGCGGGTACCGGGCGAAGCGTGTGTGGAATATAATTATAGGCTAGAATATAATTAAGGAAAATATAAATAAATAACAAATTCTGAGTTCTATTGACTAATTGAGTATTCTACACAACCCTTATACTTTAAGCATTGAAACATGTTACTTTCGTCCACAGAGTGTCGTGTTACTTTTGTCCTCAAATACATTTTTTAGAATAAAAGCATTATAACCTAAATATGATGCAAGACAGCCAAATCAACTATAAAAACTTATGAATACATTTTAGAAGAATACACCGGCAAATAATTACGTTAATACATACACTTTAATTAGGCACAGATACAAAAAAACTAAAACAAGAAATACTTAGGTGAATAATACAAATACACTAATTTCACTCCTACATGTGCAACCGGCGCGATCGTTTTACAACAATTAGCTGAAAAGGAAGAGAATTGGAGCGTACGCGTTTAACTACCCAGATAGCCAAATCTGTTAGAACAGATTTTCGTCAAACACCCATTACAAATTATAAAGGCAGAAAGACTACAGTTTGCATGGAGGAATTGATATATTCGGCCATGTTGCCAGCATGTCAGCAGACATACAACAAAATCTGTTCACATAACTGGACAACAGATTGTCAATAGAAACCGAGCAGAACTTGTTGATATAATTGACGGCACATTGATGGCAGAAACCGAGCAGGATCTGTGCGGCGCAATTTTGACAGCAGATTGGTAACAAAAACCGAGCAGGATCTGTGCAATGAAATTTGATATCAAATTCTCGGCAGATATCGAGTAGAGCCTGCTGATATAACTGACGGCAGATTGATGGCAGAAACCGAGCAGGATCTGTGCGGCGCAATTTGACAACAGATTGTCGGCAGAAACTGAGCAGGATCTGTGCAATGAAATTTGATGTTAAATTATCGGCAGAAATCGAGTAAAGCCTGCAGATATAACGGACGGCAAATTGATAGCAGAAATTTAACAGGATCTGTGAGGCGCAATTTGATAGCAAATTGATAACAAAAATCGAGCAGGATCTGCGCACACAATGATAGCAGATTGACGGCAGAAACGGAACAGAGTTTGCATGATTCGATAGTTCCTTTACTTACCGCTACGTGAGCTGTACTTTCTCGTAATCTAATTTCTGTCAGAAATATATATAAAGTCGCGAATATGAATAAAAGACTAAAAATATAGTAATTATCATTTTAATTTCTATCACTTTAATTTCTGATATCTGATACAAGCAGATGAGATTCAGAATATTAAACTGATTGGAATCAATATAATAAATGGAAAATTATTCATGTACTGCCTATTTGAGGCATAAAGCAAGAATTTAATTCTAAATAAATTACATCTCCAGTTTTACAAGTTACATTTACTTTTATCATTTACTTTATTATTAATTAAATTAAATTAAATTAAATTAGTCCTTCGCTATATGAGATATAACTACGATATAACATATATTACATTAACATATATACATTACGATATAACATATGACATATATGTCATTTTAGAAGAAAATTGTAATTAACTTGCCGATAATATTCTTATTTAGCACTTGTAATAATCAATTTTGTTGCATTTATATAATATTAATAAAAGTAAGCGCAAATCTTGTGCAGTTTCTGCTGTCAATTTACCATCAGGTTGCATGCGCAGATTCTGCTCGGTTTCTGCTGGCAATCTAACATCAAATTGCATCGCGCAGATCCTGCTCGGTTTCTGCTGTAAATTTGCCGTCAGATTGCGTGCACAGATTCTCGCTCGGGTTCTGCCGACAACCTGTTGTCAGATCATGTTTTACAGATTCTGCTGACAATATGTTGTCAGGTTAGGTTTTACAGATTCTGCCGATAGTCTGTTGACAGGTTATGTTTTACAGACTCTGTCGCCAAAACAAAAGCTTAATGCGGACACAGATGGCTACGGTTCTGATATGGAAATCTGATCGAATTTGCTGCCAATCTGCTGCCAACCTGCTAACATTTTGCTTACTGAGTATATAGTACAAATTATTCAACATATTGTGTAGTTTATTACGATGCTTGTTACTTTCATGACGTTGTTACTTTTGTCCCCGGTCTCCCCTACTAGTAGAACTTTATATATTTTTAATGTTAAAAATAATTACAAAGAGCTGTATAAATACTAAATTATATAAATATTTTATAGAAGAATAAGTATATATACAAAAGATTACACCACAATATTACAAATACTACTTATTAAAATTTAAAGAAAAATATCACTTACGCAAAGTTGTATGCACATCTTCAATATTCATTTCTATAATTGGGAGACCGTTTACCTCTGCTTTTATATCAAATAAAAATAGATTCGAAGATTATCTAATTCTTAATTGAAGTTTCTTTATAAACTATGATGTATTTCGTGAAATATACCTCTATTTAAGTCTTCATTTTCCTCATTGTCAATTTTTTCATTGTCAAAGTCGAATCCTTCATTATCGTTGTTATTGATTCCTTCATTGTTGTCATAATCCAATCCTCCATTTTCCTTTTCATTATCACTTTCTGGATTATAGTCAAGAGCATTACTATTCATTTCTATTTCTTCATCTTCACTATTTTCATGAAAAATTTTTATCAAAAATAGATGACGCTTTAAAGATGGAGGAATATTACTAAATGACTTATTTTTGCCGAGGTATAAGGTTTTCTTCTTCTGGAAGATTAAAAATAAACACCTATTTATATATATAAATACAGAATACAAATAAATAAATAAATACATATAATATATACATATACATAATATATACATATATATGTATATTATTATATATCTGTTTTTAGGACTATTTTTTTCTTCTTAACAATAAGCCAAGCCATATTTTCTTAAACTTTTTTGTTTAGAAATTACTTAAAAGTCACTTATATATACATACACAGTTATACACACACACACACACACACACACACACACACACGATTAAGAGAATTATTTAGGAAGAAACTCTATATATAAACAGATGCTCTAAATTGATACATTTCGTAAAAAAATTTTTAAAAGTAAATAAGTATCAATATGCACATCTTTGGCAAATTTAAAAATGTTTCATCGGTTTTGAAAAATGATTCTTAATATTATTATGTGTGTGTGTATGCGCATTACATTTAAATAAAATATCTTTAAGCATTTTCCACATTTCTAAAGTACTCACATGCTTTACGTTAGATTCTGTATTCGGTACTGATTCAGAATTCGTTTCTTTTGAATTTCAACATTTATAGCTCGATTTTCAAGTACTTTGTAAGTTGACGGAGGATGTTGAATTATTTTAAATTTTTTGGAACTACTTGCTACATAATATAATATAAAATTTTATTTTGTATAAATAAATTTATGCCTTATTTAATATATAAATTTATTTATTATTTTACATTATATTATTTTTTTAATATATTTTCATATATTTTCTACTACTTTATTTAGTGTAATAGTATTCAAAACTTACCATTGCTATGCGTGTCATTATCAGAATCGCCATAAAATGTTTTTGGCGTTATGAGACGTTTGGTAGGCAATGTTTGGACTTCATTTAAAGCAGCTAAATGTCATCTGAGGTAGAAATATCAATACATGACTTCTCTGCTTCTCGAGCCTTGTAAGATGAATCATAAGGTCCCAAAATTTTATGATAACAGCCACACAAAAAAAAAAAATTTTTTTGGCCCAGGGGTCTGACTATGTTTACTGTATGTTTTCGGGGTCGCTGAATCCGAATCCAAGGTCAGATTTACCCCATCACGTCAGGATTTCGCCATAACCTCAAAAAACCCTATAATCAACGCTGTTAAGCCCTGTAACGTTGTTACTCAAGCTTTAAACTAAAAAACCAATCTGTTAATCCACATAAACCCATAAACCTATAACCCCATAACCCCATAACCACTAACCCTATAACCCCGTAACCCCATAACCCCATAACCCCGATACTAAAGAAAATAAACCAGCAAAGTCAATCTGCATTATATCAATGTTACAAAACAAGAACCCATAACCCTATAACTCCATAACTCCATAACCACTAACCGTATAACCCCGTAACCCCAAAACCACGTAACCCCATAACCATTAACCCTATAATCCCGTAACCCCATAACCCCATAACCATGTTACTAAAATCGTCATACTGAATCTCTCATAGCAAAACAACTATCGTGGTCCACAAAACAAAGCTTTAAACCCTATAACCTCATAACCCGATAAATTCTAATTAAAAATACCATAACCCTAAAGTATCGGACTCAATTGTAAATCTATTTAACATATATTAAATCTATTTAATATATATTAAATAGATTTACAATTGAGTCCGATACTGTAGGGTTATGGTATTTTTAATTAGAATTTATCGGGTTATGAGGTTATAGGGTTTAACAGCTTTAGTTTTGTGGAATCCATGCCACGATAGTTGTTTTGCTATGAGAGATTCAGTATGACGATTTTAGTAACATGGTTATGGGGTTATGGGGTTACGGGATTATAGGGTTAATGGTTATGGGGTTACGTGGTTTTGGGGTTACGGGGTTATACGGTTAGTGGTTATGGAGTTATGGAGTTATAGGGTTATGGGTTCTTGTTTTGTAACATTGATATAATGCAGATTGACTTTGCTGGTTTATTTTCTTTAGTATCGGGGTTATGGGGTTATGGGGTTACGGGGTTATAGGGTTAGTGGTTATGGGGTTATGGGGTTATAGGTTTATGGGTTTATGTGGATTAACAGATTGTTTTTTAGTTTAAAGCTTGAGTAACAACGTTACAGGGCTTAACAGCGTTGATTATAGGGTTTTTTGAGGTTATGGCGAAATCCTGACGTGATGGGGTAAATCTGACCTTGGATTCGGATTCAGCGACCCCGAAAACATACAGTAAACATAGTCAGACCCCTGGGCCAAAAAAAATTTTTTTTTGTGTGGCTGTGTAATTATATACTTTCCAATCATTTCCAGGATTGATTTTTTTCTTTATTCCATTAGTTACATTACATTTCGATGCAGGACATGTAAATGTTTTTTCCTTGAAGTTTACCCAACAGTGAGGAACGACTTGACAAAATTGATCCCAAAATACGATGTTATACATCCGAAATAATAAATAATGATTAAGTTACAGTAAGTATTCAAAAGAATAAATAGAAGCAGTATTTTTATACAAAATCATAGTTATGGTTACAACTTTTAATAATAAAATTTAATTGCAAATTAAATTACATAATATCGTTTTTATTACACATTTATTATTATTTATTTATTGTTCTTAATCCGTGCTTTACGGCTTTGGATAGACTTCCAGTCTTACAGAGCTTTATAAGTTTTGTATTCATTTACAGAATCTTATAACGTATAACGTATAAAATATAAAATATAAAATGTGATATAATATATAAAAATAGAAATAGAAATAGAAATAGAAATAGAATAAAATATAATATATAAAGTGTATAGAGTGTAAGGTGTAAGTTATACAGTACTTAAATGAAATAAAATCTAAATCTAAATCTAAATCTAAAATGTAGACTTTAGCGTAACAGGCGGGGAAAAGTAATATAAAATATTATAAAATAAAATAAGATAAGATAAAATTGGATTAAATTGTAACTGAAAATAAGAGTAAAAATAAAAATAAAAATAAAAGTAAAAATAAAAATAAAATAAGAATAATAAAAATAAAATAAAAATAAAATATAGTTACGAATAAGAAAACACTATCTGTCTAAGCTCCTATTTAATCTAGATAAGTAAAATGTTATGTATTATGTGTTATGTGTTATGTGGAGTGTGTAAAGTCTCTTAAATCTCCCTTTGTAGTTTTTATAATTCTTTGTGGTTTTATCTTTGGTATCTTTGGTATCTTTGATTTCTTTGGCTTCTTTGGCTTCATATTGTTGTTCTTAGTCATTATAACTTCTTGTCTCTATCTTTCCTTGCACCTCGGGTTTCCTTGGCTTGCGATGATTTTGTCGCCCTTCTCCGTCCTCTTCTCTTCTCGTATTTTGTCTATTTTTCTCATTATATTCAATCCGTTTCCCTCCTCGCTCAACAATTCTTCCATTGATATTTCGTCTTTTGTTGTTTCGCATTCTTTTAGTACGTGCTTTAGGCTTTCTTCTCCTTTTCCACATATCCTGCATTCTCTTTCTGCCTCCCTCTTCCAGTAATATTCTCCTCTTATTTCGCTACCACATCTATATCTTGCAATTCTGCTCCTACCCAGATAGTAAGATATGTGCATTCTGAGATCATATTGTACTCATTTGTCTCATTTTTCTTCTTGCTGGAAGCCCTCGCACGAATGGAGATCTCGAGCGCGGACGCTGGATGGTTATCAGCGCGAGGCAGCGGACATTCGTGATACAGTTAACGAGCGTCGACTCTCGGACTCCTCACTTACTTAACAGTCTTAACAATGAAAATTAAAACAAAAGAAACTTAAGAATTAAGGAGCTGACCGCCGCGAGAATAGACAAGCTGTCTTGAACGATACACTTTGTTGCAACTACCGATGAATCAGCCTCGAGCGAACGCGACAAGAGCGAGAATAATGACACGAGAATCAGAGATCGATGATTCGACCGGCTCGAATCGTTGTAATCTACAGACTCCAATTGACCGACCGCAGAAGCTCGCGCTTTGCCGATGGAAAAAATAAACAAGGTTCTTCGATGTCGAACCTTCGAGAACCAGCTATTTGTTACAAGTTTTCATCTTGAGGTTCACGCGATCACGCGTCGATCGACTGATCGTCGGTGTTTATCCTCGCTCATGTTTTGATATCGTCTTTCCTCGTTTGGATTTGTCGGTGTGATTTGCCGTTGAAATCGATCAATTAAATCTAACGGTTTAAAATCACTGTGTTTAAAAACATGAATGAATCAAATTATTCATTTGATAAACTGGCGGATATCCATCTGGTATATGGCCGTGCCGGTGGAAATGGACGGTTCGCCAGACAATGCGGCGACGTGCGCAGGCTTCCTTGGAATCTAATGGAGGCCATTTTCAGTATTTGCTATAGCAAGTGTACTGTCCTGTTATGTCCGTGGCAAAAACCGAGGAAATAAATAAACACAGTTTTGTAACACCTATGCGATTTGACGTGATAATTTCTCCAGCTATTGCGGGAAAACTTCGAACCGTCGTAACTCCAGAAGCAAGCGTTTCCGACCCCATGTTTATGGAACATTTTCTGCTTGTTTAGGTCCCTGGAACTTATTCACAAAATTTGTACAGACCATTCAGGGACACCCTGCATAATACGTAATATAACATTTATACAAATACATGTTTTTTTTATATATACGTCGCTTTTTAATTATATATATTATATACATTATATACATATA
>JALHBL010000370.1:0-50855 GCA_023638675.1 Camponotus pennsylvanicus | reverse complement strand
TGTCCCCCACGATTTCAAATATCACATTTGAATCAAGCTCTAATATTGTATTCAAATTGGCAGTTGGTAGAGAATCTGTAAAATAAGATTTATGAAAATATAATTGAGGTATTTTTTATTGCGAGTAACTGATGTAACAAAAGCTATAAATATACTGTCATGCAAAATAAGTAAAAAAATTGCATACAGAATCTTTACTATATTTAAAGTGTTATAATCCAATTAATTATATGTATCATAGATTTACCGTTTATTTCATTGTTGTTATTAACAACTAAAGTATTAGGATTCTTATCGATAGAAAAAGCATCTTTAGTCAGATGCACAGACTCTTTAATATTATATATGTCATTTGTCTTATCACAGTTTATCAAATTAAAATCAGACTTTACATTGCACTTTTCAGTATCACGGTTATTGCTTGATGGAACGCAAGTATTTTTCATGATTTTAGATATCACATTTGATGAATCAATATTTAATGTAACATTGGAAGTGGCAATTAAAAAATCTGTGAAACAAAATTTATGATCATATGTATAGTAAAAATAATTTTATATATAAACTTCATGACACTTTGAAACACTTTATATGAACATAATTATAATATTTAGTAAAAAGGGATTTTAACATAATACTTATACATACATATATTAATTTAACATATGTCATAATACCTGATAAAGGTGTTAACTTTACTTTCGGAATTTCTTTGTTTAAATTGTCTGCAATCTGTTGCAAGCTGAATTTGTTCTCTAAAATAACATACAGAAACACACTTTAAATATATAATTTCCCATTCAAAATTATAATGTCCTTTTATTACAAAGAAATAAATTATACAAATATATCTTATCGGAATTTGAATGTTCTGAATATTTTCTTTATTTTAAATATTATGTATTTAATTTTTATTGTGCTTACTATTAGTTGCAACAATGCATGATTTTTTAATTCTTTTTTTCTTCATTTGCCTTTTATGATAAACACCATAACATTTATTGATACATATTAGATTAAACATTTTGATTATCAGATCAATATTAATTAATTATGATATTAATAATTATTAGTGATTCGTTTGTTTTTTATAATAGTTAGAATGACAATAGAGAAAACAACAATAGCAAAATTAACGACAATTATGAAATAATCGAGAAACAAAGTAATAGCGTTTTCCACTGACAGAACTGGTGCGCACTGAGTGCACATAAAGGTTATCGTACACAATTTTACAATGACATATACAGTAATTAAAAAGGTAAAATAATTAATAGTAAGAGGTGTTATTATCATTATTCATACTGAACAACAATAATAATAGCTCTTACTATTAATTATTTTACTTTTTTAATTACTTATGTCATTATAAAATGTGTGACAACCACGGTCTTACATAAAAAGAACAGACCCTATAATACTTTTTCATTTAAACGATATGTAGACGAGCGTAACTAACCCCGTCATATTAGATGCGCATGCATCTTGTTAGTCGCGCGCGGTAGCGGGAACGCTGCTCATTGGTGACATACATACAGCTTTTTTCAAAAAGCATCATTAAATATCGTACGTCACGTGTCGCAAAATTGCGCTGGTCTGCCAGAATCAAAAGGGCGGTGTTAGTTTTTATATATAAGATTTAAGATTATGTTAAATATAATATGTATGTTTCAATGAGCGACTACTCTCATTGGGTCTCATCAAGACAAGTATATTGCAAGACTTTTTTTTAGAACTATTGTAATATTACATTTTTCAACAAAATTTAGAGATCAAATACTTTGCAATATTTATGTTACAAAAATACATTTGTATTATATCATTAATAAAACTCTTAAAAACTTTTGTAAATAAGAATTTTATTAATAACAATACAGTTTTCTAACATAAAGGCCGGAATTCATAGGCCGGTATTCATAGTCCGTTTCTTATATTTAAGATCATCTTAAGTAAGGTTTAAAAATGTTATACGGTTGTTTCATTGGCTGAGCAGTCTTAAGACGACCTAAAGCGTCGCCTACAATGACATTTTAAGAAGACTTAAGGCGTAAGACTTAACATGACACCTCTCAGTCTTCTCTCTGGTAGACGACGCTTAAGACCAGACTTAAGACAATCTTAAATATAAGAATGGACTATGAATACCGGCCATAGACCGATCTTATATTCAAGATCGTCTCAAATCTGAGCTTGCAATGCTATGTAGCCATTTGATTAGTTGAATGAGGTGTTAAGTCAACCTTCGACCAGACTTAATACGAGCTTGAATATAAGATCGGTCTATGAATTCCGGCCAAATATTAAGAAATTAGTTCCGCGCCTACATTCCTTTACATTAATGTTTGATAAATAACATGAATTTTTGTAAACTTAAATTTTAAAACATTTACTTACAATTTATTTTTTAATTAATAATTAAATTTACTAATGATAAATATATGAATAATTAAATAAATTCGAGAGAA
The DNA here is from genome assembly GCA_023638675.1 of Camponotus pennsylvanicus. Lineage (NCBI taxonomy): Eukaryota > Metazoa > Arthropoda > Insecta > Hymenoptera > Formicidae > Camponotus > Camponotus pennsylvanicus. The sequence goes on along the minus strand of JALHBL010000370.1, from coordinate 48,390 downwards.
TAAAAATAATAAACAATTAAGTATGTATACTATCCATGTAGTATATTTAATTTATTTAATGAGAATAAATTGAAAATGTTTTGAAGATTATGTTACTCATATTAATGTATATCCAAACTTTTACTTAAGCAACAGTTGTATACAATAAATTTATATTTTATGCACATAAAATAAGTAATATAAAAAGAATAAGCTAGGAAATTTATATTGTTGCAATAAATGACTAAATAATTATTTATTTTTATATACATTACCATTTATTTTGTATACATTAAATTTCAAATTCTTAAATTTAATCTTGATATTAAACTGATTTATATTTAAGCAGCAATTGATAGATAATTTTGTTATGAACGAGGTGTAAATCTTTAAAAAATAGATTCTGCTTTCTTATATATGTTTTATATTTTAAAATGTCATAAATAAACAGAATAAAATATCAGGAAATTGATAAAGTATAAATTAAATATAATTTAAAGTTTTAGGTATTAAATTTAGATATTAAACGAAGATATACAAATTAAAAAAGTGTTCTTATAATACCTCTACTACTAACATATTTACCATTAGTATCTATATTATAATAAAAAATATATTATTGTTACAAAATTAATTCTCTTACTTAAACTCAAATAGTAATAAATAATAATAGTAAAATAAAAAAAGGATTAATAACATTTAATAAAGTTTTATATATTCGCCTACACATCTACATACTGGACATAGTACTCTTAGTTGGTCTCTATATTCATCACGTAACATTTTTAAGGCACAATTAAAACAGAAAAAGTGTCCACAGTTCGCAGCACCAAAATTTTCAACAATTATATTTTCTGTACATATATTGCATGTCATTGGCTTTAAATCTTCTAATTTGATATGTCGTAATTTACATTTTAATCGATTACAAGTCTTAATTTTAAAATCACAACATATATCAGAATATTGTAGACTTCCCTTTTTATATGCTCAGACATTGTACCTGTCGTCTCATAACGAAGTTGTTCCACGCTAGTACAATGCAAAAATTGACATCTTTCATTGCGACATGTAGTATTTTGATACTGAAAACAGTATTTATATTTATGCAAAAAATTACAATTTAGATCAAAACAGCAATTATTTCTAAATTTTAAGCAATCTTGAATGATTGGCTTTCTGAAATAAATAATATGTGTGTGTCACAGTTAAAGATATATAATTAATTAAAAAGGATAATATAAGATATTTAGATGTCTCTAACCTTAAACCGTAATAAGACATCCTTCTTAATAAAATGACAATAGAAAATGATAATAAACGACAATACGGACAAAAAACGACAAAAGCAATAATGTTAACGACACAAATAATGTTAAAAATGATAACAATCACAGAAAGTTAAATGTGAAAAAATGCCATTCTCATAACACTGAAGGTGTTTTTCCATAACAGCATCGAGCGTCAAGCATCTGCGCCGAAACTCATTGCGCAGATGTGACGCTCGATGCTACCATGTAAAGGCCGTTCTACAGTGGAATCGTAAAGCCGTAAGTCGTAAGAAACTGACGAACCACAGTCGATTATTTTAAAAATAATCAATTGTGATAGGTCAACTTCTTACGACTTAAAGGCTGGTTTATAAAGGCCGTAACTGTTAACTTATGCCGGAACCGGTAAAGTTCAATATTGTAATTTCAATGCTTTTGTTCACGCTGTCAGCATGAACAAAAACATTGAAATTCCAATATTGAACTTTACCGGTTCCGGCATAAGTTAACAGTTACGGCCTCTATAAACCAGCCTTAAGGCTTTACGACTCCATTGTAGAAGGATCTTAAGGCCGTTCTACAATGGAGTATCGTAATTATGACCGGCCTACGACACTCCATTGTAGAACTGGCTTAAGGATTCAACCAATCGCGTTGCTTGATTCGGCAAAACTGAGCATTTCAGAAGCTTTGAAAAAAACAAACATATTTCTGCTTTTTGTTGATGATCCTGTCCGTTAATAATTAATAAAATTATTTTGTATCATCGCCTAATACATCCTTGTTACGACAGATTTCCTAACATTTCATAATATCGTCTGCATCGTTGTATAGGGTCTGTTCTTTTCAGCTGCACTGCTGCACTAGTGCAATTAGTTAGAGTGAAAGAAAGTATGTTTGTCTCTTTCTAACTTATTGTACTAGTGCAGCAGTGCAGCTGAAAAGAACAGACCCATAGATAAAAGTGATAAAATACCCATGGCCGGTATTCATAGTCCGTTCTTATATTTAAGATCGTCTTAAGAACCCATTCAACCAATCAAATAGCTGCAATGCGGTCATTGATTGGTTGAATGGGTTCTTAAGACGATCTTAAATATAAGGACGGACTATGAATACCGGCCTATGACAGGATATAAAGTTATGTTATTCGACTAAAATAATATGTTATTGAAGAAAAAATTAGAAATGTTATAACTTTAACAAAATGATAAGTTACACAGCTAGAAAAAGAACAACATTTTCCCGTTTTTAAATGATACGTGTTCCTGTCCGTTATTAATTAATAAAATTCATTCTGCATCATCGCCTAATACACATCCTTGGCCGTGTTCCGAAATTACTGCCAGTACTGCAAATTCTATAGTGCACGTTACGTATATTATATATTTTCAGTGCTGGCAGTAAACTGGCAGCAATTTCGGAACACGGCCCTTGTTATGACATGTTTCCTAACCTTTCACAAAATCATCTACCTCGTTGTACATATCAAAGTGTTAACATATACCTATGACAGAAATATAAATTTATTATGCTATTCGACTGAAATAATATTTTCCTGTATATAATATATGGATTTTACATAGAATGAGAAGATAAATTATATATACAATTACAGTACTTATAAATCTATAATGCCTATAAATTTTTAATAAAATGCCTTTCATAATGCCTATAAATTTTTAATAAAATGTTTTGATAGTACAAACAATATATTTATATATATCTATTCAGTGATTCAGTTATCTCATGATTACTGCGATATAAATGCATGTGACATACAACTTTTTGAAGGATTGATCTGAGCTACATAATCATCGTAACGTGTTTACTTGTTATATTTCTTAAAGAATTTATATGCTTCTATTAATAATTTGTGTTTGAACAATAAAGACGTATTTATTATTGAATTCTGATAATGTGTAAGTGTAGACTAGATCAATCTTAAAGAGATGTATCATTTGTCTTGAATAATCACTGTATACACAACTTTACACATAAGGGATTGTAGTGCCTTACATAATTTTTTCATAAAAAAACGTATATATGAGAATTTAACAATTAATATGTAATTAAATTTTTCATTTTATGTTACATATAGTATATATTATATTTTCATCATAAAATTAAAAAATTAAAAAATAAATGTGTTGACGTTCTCATAACATTCACATATTCTAGTAGCAAAGGCAGTAATAATGTACTGGATAATTTACTGTTTAAATAAGAACTTATTTCAGACGAATAATATAATAAATTTAATTTCTTCTTAAACGCATATTAACACCATGATGAGTTAAACAGTTTTGAAAACAACAAATATATTTTGCTTTTATTGATATGTTCCTGTTCGTTAATAATTAATAAAATTCATTCTGCATCATTGCCTAAGGCTGCGTTCGGAAACATCACCCGAGTGCCCCCGGGTATCATTTTATCCTTGTTGTTCACCGCATGTTAAACAAGGATTAAATGATACCCGTGTACACTCGGGTGATATTTCCGAACGCAGCCTAATACACATCCTTGTCATGACCGATTTCCTAACCTTTGACAAAATCATCTGCCTCGTTGTACATATCAAAGTGTTAAAATATCTATGACAGGAATATAAATTTATTATGCTATTCGACTGAAATAATATTTTTTCCAGGCAGAAATTAAAAATGATATAATTTTCAGTGAATATTATTTATTGTATTCAAATATCTCTCAGTAAAATAAGATTGCAGTTAAGTGATACATTTCTCCAAATATTTCAATAAGTACGATATCTTTTTTATTTTCAGTATATCAGCTTTCCATTTCTTTCCAATAGCAAATGATGGTGTTTTGGGCAATGTCTACAAGTCTACATCATTGCTGTGAAAAAGAGCAGAATGATGTCATATCATATCTTATCACAGTTTATTAAACACTAATAAACTTAGAAATATTGAAACAGAAACATGCATTTACAATGCATGTTTCTGTTTCAATATTTCTAAGTAATATAAATATGATATGACATCTGATAGCAAAAGTTTTTCTGCATAACATTTCTAGATATTATGCTGTGTATTAAAATTGTTACGTTTATTTCAGATATGTTTATATTAAAAGAATTGACATATCCTAAGCATCGGTTAGTAATTTTCTTTGCGGAGCTGTCATGAAGTGTTGGAAAAGAATTCATTAACAAAGCACAAGATTTTTTTAAGCGAGAGTTTATTATTACTGTCTCCGCTATTAGAAATCTGTGAAATGTTATGAAAACATCTACACTTATTCATTAATTTTTTGGAAACCAGTCTTTCTGCCATTAAAGTGCTACTACAATTAATTAAATATAAAATAATATTTCATGTATAGCTAATATGGGACAATTTATTGTAATACATAGATTTAACACAATGAGAAGAGATAAATTATATATACAATTAGAGTGCTTATAAATGTATAAATTTCTTATAAAATGTTCTGATAGTATAAGCATTATACTCATATATATTATTTCAGTGAAATAGTTATCTCATGATTATTGCGATATAGATGCATGTGACATACAACTTTTTGGAGGATTGATCTGAGCTACATAATCATCGTAACGTGTTTACTTGTTATATTTCTTAAAGAATTTATATGCTTCTATTAATAATTTGTGTTTGAACAATAAAAACGTATTTATTATTGAATTCTGATAATGTAAGTGTAGACTAGATCAATCTTAAAGAGATGTATCATTTGTCTTGAATAATCACTGTATTCACAACTTTACACATAAGGGATTGTAGTGCCTTACATAATTTTTTCATAAAAAAAACGTATATATGAGAATTTGACAATTAATATGTAATTAAATTTTTCATTTTATGTTACATATAGTATATATTATATTTTCATCATAAAATTAAAAAATTAAAAAATAAATGTGTTGACGTTTTCATAACATTCACATATTCTAGTAGCGAAGGCAGTAATAATGTGCTGGATAATTTACAGTTTAAATAAGAATTTATTTCAGACGAATAATATAATAAATTTAATTTCTTCTTAAACGCATATTAACACAATGATGAGTTAAACAGTTTTGAAAACAACAAATATATTCCGCTTTTGTTGATATGTTCCTGTTCGTTAATAATTAATAAAATTCATTCTGCATCATTGCCTAATACACATCCTTGTCATGACCGATTTCCTATAACCTTTGACAAAATCATCTGCCTCGTTGTACATATCAAAGTGTTAAAATACCTGTGACAGAAATATAAATTTATTATGCTATTCGACTGAAATAATATTTTCCTATATACAGGGTGGGCCATTTTAATCTATGCACCCAAATTTCTTTGTACCTAAGACAGATACGGAAAAATGATTCAGACAAAAGTTGTTTGGTTTCGAGGGGGCTATAAGATGGTATCATTTGTTTGACCTTCAAGAGTCATTTGAAGGTCACTTCAATTTTTTTAAATGGAACACCCTATATATTTTTGCACATTCTTGTAGCTTATCTCGAGAGCTTTCCAAAACACTATCATTAAGTACCTTTTCGTTAAGTACTTTTTGAGTTATGAGGCTTGAAATAATTTCTTAATTCTACATAAACCGTAAAATATCTAGTAAAATATTCATTTTTCGATTATCTTACCTTAATACTTTTACGTACAAAATAATGAGAGGAATCAATTGGTGTAAAGAAAACACATAGTTGTTTTAAAGAAAAAATATGTAATTTGCAATTAACAATTCCATATTTTTTCTTAAAAATAACTGTGTTTTCTTTACACCAATTGATTCCTCTCATTATTTTGTACGTAAAAGTATTAAGGTAAGATAATCGAAAAATGAATATTTTACTAGATATTTTACGGTTTATGTAGAATTAAGAAATTATTTCAAGCCTCATAACTCAAAAAGTACTTAACGAAAAGGTACTTAATGATAGTGTTTTGGAAAGCTCTCGAGATAAGCTAAAAGAATGTGCAAAAATATATAGGGTGTTCCATTTAAAAAAATTGAAGTGACCTTCACGTGACCTTCAAATGACTCTTGAAGGTCAAACCAATGATACCATCTTATAGCCCCCTTGAAACCAAACAACTTTTGTCTGAATCATTTTTCCGTATCTGTCTTAGGTACAAAGAAATTTGGGTGCATAGATTAAAATGGCCCACCCTGTATATTATATGAATTTTACATAGAATGAGAAGATAAATTATATATACAATTACAGTACTTATAAGTCTATAATGCCTATAAATTTTTAATAAAATGTTTTGATAGTACAAACAATATATTTATATATATTTATTCAGTGATTCAGTTATCTCATGATTACTGCGATATAAATGCATGTGACATACAACTTTTTGAAGGATTGATCTGAGCTACATAATCATTGTAACATGTTTACTTGTTATATTTGTTAAAGAATTATTATATTTCTATTAATATATTGTGTTTGAGAAATAAAGACGTATTTATTCTTGAATTCTGATAATATGTAAGGCCGGAATTCATAGACCGATCTTATATTCAAGCACGTCTTAAGTTTCGTCGAAGGTTCAATTTTAAGAAGTTTTATCACATGCCTCGTATTATCACATTATTATCAATTTATTGATATATAAGCGATTGCAGAGCCTATCATAACATTTTTATTTTAAAAAAATTTAAGTATCAGTAATATATAATTAAGTTTTTCGCATTATGTTATGTTTATATATAGCCCCTTGCACAATACCAGGCAACAGGCAATAAGAATAAGAAATAGAAAATATCAACCAATCGAAAAAGTGGAGATAGATAATATTCTTTGCTCCTATTGGTGGATATTTTCTATTTCCTATTGCTTGTTGCCTGGCATTGTGCAAGGGGCTTAAGACTTTTTGTCACAAAAAATGTCCTTCATTGTAGAATGGCTTTAAGAGTCTGGTCACGCGGTCCCGCTTTCTGATTGGTCCGCGCGCTAGAATTAAGGTTAGTGGTAAGGATGCAGTCCCATGGAGCGTATCGCACGTATCGCGGATTGCGCGTATTGAAAATCTGACCAATCGCAGACGTTCCGCTGTTTTTGATACGCGAAAGTTTCGTTTCTATGGTCCCATGGAGCGGAATTAGCGTAAGCGGATCAGGCGGATAACCAATCATAAGACTGTTTAGATAAAGGAAATAATAAAAATCGTTTCGTGATTGGCTATCCGCCCGATCCGCTTACGTGAATTCCGCTTCATCGGGATCAACCCTATGAGTCACCACGTGTTCAAGGGATTTGGAATCTGATTCGATGTGTTGTTGAAAAAGGGTTAGCAACTCTATAATTAAAAATATTTCCACTGTTTACTTCGCCGTGTTGTTTATTTTGCTCGTGTTATTTTTGCTTTTGTCGTTTTTGATTTACTCTTGTTTATTAATTTTTTTAGTTACTTTATTTTGCTTTCTTTATTCTTTATTGTCATAACAATAAATTAACTTTCTTCGTTAATTATGGTTTGTCGTGACTTTATGCTTCGCGTATGTCAAAGAAGTCCATGTAAAATACCACATGAAGTTGAAAAATGTACTAGTATTTTTTGTAATAAAAATAATTTATGTAAAAGAGTACATCTTACAGACAATGAAATTGTCGAAATTAATCAAAATATACGTCCGTTTCAAGAGACAGTTTATCAAGAAATGAAACGGTTAGCATATGTATTAAGGGAAACTTTTCCCAAAGATTTGAGGATCACCACCTGTACATTAAATATGTTGGGCGAATGTTTATGGTCATGCTTGGCCTGTGGAACAGCTTCTAGAAAACGTAACATTTGTCTATTTTGTACATACATAAAAATCGGGATAAATTAATCAATAATATCTTTCAATTGCAGAAACTGCACCGGTATGTAATAAATGTTACATTCCATTGACGGAAGACAGAGTGAATGCTTTAAGATGCAGACATGCATATTGCTCCTATTGTATAAATCGTCTTCCGATAAACGTAGAAGGACCACTTCCGCTTTGGAAATGTAATCAATGTTATCAGTGGACAATGATATTTACGCTATGTATGTATTATATATAAAAATATATAATTATAATTTTGCAAAATTGAAATCTGGTCAGTGCAGAATATATATCAATGAAATTGTTTCGTTCTGTTGTATTTATGTAGAAAATTCATTAGATTATATTTATAATATATCATTACTTTTTTCTAAAATATGTATAAAAAATGAGAATCTGTTTGTAACTTTTCATGAATTTTAAAAATAATTTTTAAAATACTAGTAAAATTAGATTTTCCAAGTTTAAAACATGGATTTTTATGCATAAATTTTACAGACAAGATTGGCAATCTCATTACATATATTCTACAGTGGTCAGACTTTACTTTTTCAGAATTTTTAACTTTATTATAATTGCAGTCAAATTTATTTTCAATATTTAACAAAGATACATATATACATAAATATACATATTATTTACAGATTAACAAAGAAAAAAGGGAGATAGAAGAGAGAAAATGAAAAATAGGAGTATAAAAAAAAGAAAACTTAAAAGTATTTTTCTATTTATAATATTTAGTATTAAATTTTTTACTTTAAATATTACTTTAAATATTATTTCAAACATCAAATATTATCTAAAAGATTCTTTATTATATTCTTTAAAATGGAAAGTAGTACTAAAATTAAAAATATTTCCACTGATTACTTCGCCATGTTGTTTATCTTGCTCGTGGGTTTTTTGCTTTGGTCGCTTTGATTTGCTCATTTGCTCTTTTTATTAATTTTTTTATTTGCTTTATTTTGCTTCCTTTATTCTTTACTACTAAAATTATAATTGGAAATGTATTATTTAATTACATTCATTCTTTATTGAGATAAATACTGCAAATAAAAATCACTGACAGGTGTAAATTTTAAAACTACTGCACAAATAAAAATTCCTTTCAGAAAAATAATAAAATAAATAAAGAAGACAATAAAATAAATTTAAAAAATAATATAAATTTAATTTCCTCTTATACGTTTAACAAAATGATAAGTTACACAGCTATGAAAAGAACAAACATATTTCCGCTTTTTGTTGATACGTTCCTGTTAATAATTAATAAAATTATTCTGTATCATCGCCTAATACATCCTTGTTACGACAGATTTCCTAACATTTCATAATATCATCTGCATCGTTGTATAGATAAAAGTGATAAAATACCTATGACAGGATATAAAGTTATGTTATTCGACTAAAATAATATTTTCCTATATATAATATATGGATTTTACATAGAATGAGAAGATAAATTATATATACAATTACAGTACTTATAAATCTATAATGTCTATAAATTTTTAGTAAAATGCCTTTTATAATGCCTTTAAATTTTTAATAAAATGTTTTGATAGTACAAACAATATATGTATATATATCTATTCAGTGACTCAGTTATCTCATGATTACTGCGATATAAATGCATGTGACATGCAACCTTTTGAAAGATTGATCTGAGCTACATAATCATCGTAACGTGTTTACTTGTCATATTTCTTAAAGAATTTATATGCTTCTATTAATAATTTGTGTTTAAACAATAAAGACGTATTTATTATTGAATTCTGATAATGTGTAAGTGTAGAATAGATCAATCTTAAAGAGATGTATCATTTGTCTTGAATAATCACTGTATTCACAACTCTACACATAAGGGATTGTAGTGCCTTACATAATTTTTTCATAAAAAGACGTATATATGAGAATTTAACAATTAATATGTAATTAAATTTTTCATTTTATGTTACATATAGTATATATTATATTTTCATCATAAAATTAAAAAATAAATGTGTTGACGTTCTCATAACATTCACATATTCAAGTAGCGAAGGCAGTAATAATGTACTGGATAATTTACTGTTTATTATGGCCGGTATTCATAGTCCGTTCTTATATTTAAGATCGTCTTAAGAACCCATTCAACCAATCAATGACCGCATTGCAGCTATTTGATTGGTTGAATGGGTTCTTAAGATGATCTTAAATATAAGAACGGATTGTGAATACCGGCCTAAATAAGATCTTATTTCAGACGAATAATATAATAAATTTAATTTCTTCTTAAACGCATATTAACACGATGATGAGTTAAACAGTTTTGAAAACAACATATATATTCCGCTTTTGTTGATATGTTCCTGTTCGTTAATAATTAATAAAATTCATTCTGCATCATTGCCTAAGGCTGCGTTCGGAAACATCACCCGAGTGCCCCCGGGTATCATTTTATCCTTGTTGTTCACCGCATGTTAAACAAAGATTAAATGATACCCGTGTACACACGGGTGATATTTCCGAACGCAGCCTAATACACATCCTTGTCATGACCGATTTCCTAACCTTTGACAAAATCATCTGCCTCGTTGTACATATCAAAGTGTTAAAATATCTATGACAGGAATATAAATTTATTATGCTATTCGACTGAAATAATATTTTTTCAGGCAGAAATTAATAATGATATAATTTTCAGTGAATATTATTTATTGTATTCAAATATCTCTCAGTAAAATAAGATTGCAGTTAAGTGATACATTTCTCCAAATATTTCAATAAGTATGATATCTTTTTTATTTTCAGTATATCAACTTTCCATTTCTTTCCAATAGCAAATGATAGTGTTTTGGGCAATGTCTACAAGTCTACATCATTGCTGTGAAAAAGAGCAGAATGATGTCATATCATATCTTATCACAGTTTATTAAACACTAATAAACTTAGAAATATTGAAACAGAAACATGCATTGTAAATGCATGTTTCTGTTTCAATATTTCTAAGTATTAGTTTTTAATAAATTGTGATAAGATATGATATGACATCTGATAGCAAAAGTTATTCTGCATAACATTTCTAGATATTATGCTGTGTATTAAAATTGTTACGTTTATTTCAGATATGTTTATATTAAAAGAATTGACATATCCTAAGCATCGGTTAGTAATTTTCTTTGCGGAGCTGTCATGAAGTGTTGGAAAAGAATTCATTAACAAAGTACAAGATTTTTTTAAGCGAGAGTTTATTATTACTGTCTCCGCTATTAGAATCCTGTGAAATGTTATGAAAATATCTACACTTAATCATTAATTTTATGGAAACCAGTCTTTCTGCCATTAAAGTGCTACTACAAGTAATTAAATATAAAATAAGATTTCATGTGTAGCTAATATGGGACAATTTATTGTAATACATAGATTTAACACAATGAGAAGAGATAAATTATATATACAATTAGAGTGCTTATAAATGTATAAATTTCTTATAAAATGTTCTGATAGTATAAGCATTATACTCATATATATTATTTCAGTGAAATAGTTATCTCATGATTATTGCGATATAGATGCATGTGACATACAACTTTTTGGAGGATTGATCTGAGCTACATAATCATCGTAACGTGTTTACTTGTTATATTTCTTAAAGAATTTATATGCTTCTATTAATAATTTGTGTTTGAACAATAAAGACGTATTTATTATTGAATTTTGATAATGTAAGTGTAGACTAGATCAATCTTAAAGAGATGTATCATTTGTCTTGAATAATCACTGTATTCACAACTTTACACATAAGGGATTGTAGTGCCTTACATAATTTTTTCATAAAAAAACGTATATATGAAAATTTAACAATTAATATGTAATTAAATTTTTCATTTTATGTTACATATAGTATATATTATATTTTCATCATAAAATTAAAAAATTAAAAAATAAATGTGTTGACGTTTTCATAACATTCACATATTCTAGTAGCGAAGGCAGTAATAATGTACTGGATAATTTACTGTTTAAATAAGAACTTATTTCAGACGAATAATATAATAAATTTAATTTCTTCTTAAACGCATATTAACACAATGATGAGTTAAACAGTTTTGAAAACAACAAATATATTCCGCTGTTGTTGATATGTTCCTGTTCGTTAATAATTAATAAAATTCATTCTGCATCATTGCCTAATACACATCCTTGTCATGACCGATTTCCTAACTTTTGACAAAATCATCTGCCTCGTTGTACATATCAAAGTGTTAAAATACCTATGACAGGAATATAAATTTATTATGCTATTCGACTGAAATAATATTTTTTTCAGGCAGAAATTAAAAATGATATAATTTTCAGTGAACATTATTTATTGTATTCAAATATCTCTCAGTAAAATAAGATTGCAGTTAAGTGATACATTTCTCAAAATATTTCAATAAGTACGATATCTTTTTTATTTTCAGTATATCAGCTTTCCATTTCTTTCCAATAGCAAATGATAGTGTTTTGGGCAATTTCTACAAGTCTACATCATTGCTATGTAAATGCATTTACAATGCATGCTTCTTTTTCAATATTTCTAAGTTTATTAGTGTTTAATAAATTGTGATAAGATATGATATGACATCTGTTAGCAAAAGTTATTCTGCGTAACATTTCTAGATATTATGCTGTGTATGAAAACTGTTACGTTTTGTTTCAGATATGTTTATATTAAAAGATTTGACATATCCTAAGCATCGGTTAGTAATTTTCTTTGCGGAGCTGTCATGAAGTGTTGGAAAAGAATTCATTAACAAAGCACAAGATTCTTTTAAGCGAGAGTTTATTATTACTGTCTCCGCTCTTAGAATCCTGTGAAATGTTATGAAAACATCTACACTTATTCATTTATTTTTGGGAAACCAGTCTTTCTGCCATTAAAGTGCTACTACAAGTAATTAAATATAAAATAAGATTTCATGTATAGCTAATATGGGGCAATTTATTGTAATACATAGATTTAACACAATGATAAGAGATAAATTATATATACAATTAGAGTGCTTATAAATGTATAAATTTCTTATAAAATGTTCTGATAGTGTAAGCATTATACTCATGTATATTATTTCAGTGAAATAGTTATCTCATGATTATTGCGATATAGATGCATGTGACATATATACAACTTTTCGGAAGATTGATCGGAGCTACATAATCATCGTAACATGTTTACTTTTTATATTTGTTAAATAATTATTATATTTCTATTAAGATGTGTTTGAGGAATAAAGACGTATTTATTCTTGAATTCTGATAATATGTAAGTATAGATTAGATCAATTTTAAAAAGTTTTATCATATGCCTTGTATTATCACATTATTATCAATTTATTGATATACAATGGCTGTGTTCCGAAATTCACTGGCAGTACTGCTAGCATGTCGTTATCTTTGTCTAACACCTGGTAAACAATAAAGATGGCGATATGCTAGCAGTACTGCCAGTGAATTTCGGAACAGAGCCAATATAAGCGATTGCAGTATCTGTCATGACATTTTCATAAAAAAAATTTAAGTAACAGTAATATATAATTGTTTTTTGTATTATGTTGTTTATATAAGTTTTTTGTCACAAAATTCAAAAGATAAATAAATCGACTTTGATGTTTTCATAATCCTATTCTAAAAAAGGCATGTTAAGTCGATTCTCGAATGTATCGGTTTATCTCGAAAATCTCGAAATGTATTGTTGCCTCTTTTCCGTCGCTCTGATTGGTTTTTATGGTGTTGCATGTTTCGTGTCATTTGAGTGTTTGTCATTTGACATCGAGAAGGTTATATTAACAGTGCAATACAAAGAATTGATAAATTAATAAGAGAAAATAATTACGAAGGGGTTAATTGTGTTCATAAAGTAAGTATATATGTCATTAAAAATATATAATGTAACAGGATAAATGGCGCGCGCGCTTTGTTTTGTTATAGTATTTCACAAAATTGTAATAGCGGAGGCTAATAAATAATAGTTAGTAATAATAAATTCTTGTTTAAAAGAATTTTGTGCTTTGTTAATGAATTTTTTTCATTTTTTGATTACAGGTCTGTTGTGCAAATTACTACCAATGCACAGGATATGTAATTTTTTTATTTGAAATAGATATTTAATAATTTTAATACACGTCGTAATATTTGAAAATGTCATTTATAGAATAACTTTTGTATAAAAATACTACCAAGTCTCATACCAAATACATACTACATCACAGTTTATAAAACAATAAATAACCTTAAGAATAAAATCTATTAATTTGATAAAATTAATTAATTTGGATTTTTAATATCCTCTCAGTGATATAAATAAATTTCATGACTGTCGTCATAACAACTATTATACGATGATTAATAGTTTTGGCGCTAAAGTAGTTTTGGCGACACAGTAGTTTTGGCGACAAATTATATTTCCAATATACTAATGGTATATAGGTAGATTTCATGACTGTCGCCATAACAATCTTTACATCACTATGATTTTCGCAGATTGGTAGTTTTAGCGACCAAATAACGAATATATTGTTACTGACAATAAATTTCATTATAGTAATTATCAAACGATATATTTTGTTATTTAACAACGAAAATATTAGTATACGAATATTAATATTAGATATATATACAATTATTTAAGCGAAATTAGATTTTCAATATTTTAGCAATATATAGGTAGATTTCGTAACTGTCGTCTTAGCTGCCTTAATACCGCAATGTCTTTGACGACGGATGTCAAAACTGCCAAATGTAGCCAAAACTGCCACTTCATTTTAAAAAATGTCGTGGAAACTACCCCTATACATATATATATATATATATATATACACGCCGTAACAATCGTACGCGTAACAAGCTGCGTGAAAACAGCGTTACAACGTGTTACGTGGAAAATATTCTATGTAAGTTATACACAATATATATACACAATATACAGGGTGGACCATTTTAACCTTTAATGGAGAATAACTCGACCAGTAAGCGAAATAATAAAAAAAGTTTTATACAAAAGTTGTTGGGCAAGGAGGGGGACGTATGACCATGACCTTGAATTTGACCTTGGATAGTCATTTGAACGTCACATAAAGGTCACCTTTAATTTCTTAAATGGAACCTACTATTTTTCATTGCATATTCTCGTAGCTTATCTCGAGAGCTTTCCAAAACACTATAATTAAGTACCTTTTCGTTAAGTACTTTTTGAGTTATGAGGCTTGAAATAATTTCTTAATTTTACATAAACAGTAAAATATCTTGTAAAATATTCATTTTTCGATTATCTTACCTTAATACTTTTACGTACAAAATAATGAGAGGAATCAATTGGTGTAAAGAAAACAATTGTTTCGAAAAAAAATGTAATTGTTAATTGCAAAAATTGAAAAAAAGTAGGTTCCATTTAAGAAATTAAAGGTGACCTTTATGTGACCTTCAAATGACTATCCAAGGTCAAATTCAAGGTCATGGTCATACGTCCCCCTCCTTGCCCAACAATTTTTGTATAAAACTTTTTTTATTATTTCGCTTACCGGTCGAGTTATTCTCCATTAAAGGTTAAAATGGTCCACCCATATATATATATATATTGTATATATATATTGTGTATAACACATAGAATATTTTCCACGTAACACGTTGTAACGCTGTTTTCACGCAGCTTGTTACGCGTACGATTGTTACGGCGCTGCGCGACAGCGAGTATCTATGACGCGCAATACGAGAAAGAAAACGCAAGAGTATAATGCCTTAGTGTGCGCATACATGTATACTGACGTATACTATTACACGCGAAATGGAAGAGAAGGATGGTACGAGATTGTCTCTCCTTGTCACACAAACTGATTCTAACGCCATCTGTCTCGATATCGAGCAACTAATCTACGGGCCTATAAAACCCGGAGGTTCCCGGTTTGTTTTTATATGTACTTTAATCGTGGAGAAGTATTTATTATTCCGTGCAACTAATAAAAAGTTTTCGGTCTACTACATTTTATGGGTAAAACAGGAAGGTCCGGCATCCTCTTAATGTTACCTGTTACCTGTAAGTCACAGCACAAATTTAAAATGAAAGAGAACACTTTGATATCACTCGAGCTTACTTATGTATTGCTAAGCTTACTGTTTTAACTTATATTAAAATGATCTCCCTAACCTATCAGTCTATATAGTGATGTAAACTTATTTAATAACTTTTAACTTTATATTTCCAATAATTATTTTTATATAAACAAGTTGTATTATAAACCACTGCAAAATATAATTGATTTTATAAAAAATAAATTTAACCTAAATATGTATATACAATATATACATGCATATATATATTGTATATATAGTATTATTAGATAATTTTTCTATAAAATTATTAAATAAATATAAAATGTGCCAGGTATTTGAGAATTTATAAATAAATATACGTACCTGAAAAATATTATAATTACTTGTTGTACGATGTATATCCGCTAAAGGTTTTCACAATTATTTTAAAATAAATCTTCACGGCAAGTATCGTTAAGTAGGATAGCGAGACCCCCGAAACCCATCGTTAACGTAGCGACAATTTTCGAAACGTAACGATTTGACTTAACGAGAGATGTCGCTAACTGCTTGGTACAGAATAGCGCTTAACGAAAATTGTCGTTAAGTATATTTAACGATAGCGATAATTGTCGCTAAGACGTTAGAGAATCCCGCTACAGTAGCGCAACTCTCCCGATTTTGTGTTGGCCAAAACGAAGTGCGCATGCGCGAAATAAGTATTATAAGTTGGTCAGTAACGCCATCTGAACTTCTATCTCGCTTACTCTTTTTGTTTCGTTCTCTCTCAACTTATCTCAGCGCTTTAATCGTGATACGGAGTGTGACAGTGACAGAGTGATAAAGTGATAAAGTGTTAAAGTGTTAAAGTGATAATAAAAAGCAAATTATAGTGAAAACCGAAGTGTTTTATCCTTAAAGAGAATAGTTAACCTGTATAAATATACAGGTTTTCAATTCTCTTGTAGGAGAAGCACTTAGCTCTCTTTCAGGTGTGCTGCAGCGGAAATATAGAAGAGGAAAATTATAAAAGGAAGAAATATTTCATTGAACATTTTTAATAAATAAGATGAGTCAAAAAATGAATGCATGGTGTGCAGTGCCAGGATGTACACAAGAGTTCAATTCGAACGAGAAACGTCATTTTTTTAGATTTCCAAAGGAGCATAATAGGTTTGATATTGGTTCAATTATTTCTTAAATAAAACAGTTTTAATTATAATATGTGTGTTGCCTTTTGTATTAATAAATCTCTTATATGTACAGATGGTTGCAATGGATACAGGCATGTGGAAGACTGGATCTTGAACCAAAAGGTCCAGAATATGCCTATCAAAATTGTCGTTTGTGCCATTTGCATTTCGAAGAGAAATGGTACAGGATTAATAAGATCAGAGCTCGTCTCCACCCAGATGCCATACCAACAAAATTTTTTGAGACAATTTCTGATAAAAAGTATGTTTTTATTTAAAATTGAAATTATTATCTACTTAAAGTTTAGTTTTATGAAATAATAGAGATAATATATAACTGCTAATATATAAAATATATATAAATGATAATATATAAAATAAAAATAATATATAAAATAATAAAATAATAAAATAATAAAATATACTTACAGCAATGCAACTGTTTCAACAATAAATGAAAAAATGATATTAGAGGAAGATAATGTGTAAGTAATTTTTTATAACAATAATATTATATTAGGTGTACAACTTTGCTTCCGCCGTTTTTTTTCCGAAATTCGAGGCTTTATTGTAAAAAACTGGTTATACATTTATGATTCAAAGTATTGTCCATCGCTGGCCACTACTTTCTCCCATATTTCGGGCAGCGTACGAATCCCGCGTTGAAAAAACTGGTCATCTTTTGAAGCGATCCACGAATCGATCCAATTTCTTACTTCTTCATAAGACCGGAAGTGCTGGTCAGCCAGGCCGTGTGCCATTGATCGAAACAAGTGATAGTCAGAGGGAGCAACGTCTGGAGAATACGGCGGGTGGGGTAGGACTTCCCATTTCAACGTTTCCAAGTATGTCTTGACCACTTTCGCAACATGGGGTCGAGCATTGTCATGCTGCAAAATCACTTTATCGTGTCTCTTGTTGTATTGCGGCCGTTTGTCTTTCAATTCTCGGCTCAAACGCATTAATTGCGTTCGATAACGATCGCCTGTGATTGTTTCAGTCGGTTTTAACAGCTCATAATACACTACGCCGAGCTGGTCCCACCAAATACAGAGCATGACCTTGGAGCCGTGAATATTCGGTTTGGCCGTCGACGTGGAAGCATGGCCGGGATATCCCCATGATTTTCTGCGCTTGGGGTTATCGTAATGAACCCATTTTTCGTCCCCAGTCACAATGCGATGCAGAAATCCCTTCCGTCTTTGCCTTTCAAACAACTGTTCACAAGCAAACAAACGCCGTTCAACATCTCTCGGTTTCAACTCGTACGGCACCCAATTTCCTTGCTTCTGAATCATTCCCATGTCTTTGAGGCGTTTTGAAATTGCTTGTTGAGTCACTCCCAATGATCGTGCCAATTCTTCTTGACTTTGACACGAGTCTTCATTAAGTAATGCCTCCAATTCTGCATCTTCGAAAACCTTCTCTCTTCCACCGCTATGCCGGTCTTCGACGTGAAAATCACCGTTCTTGAAGCGTTGAAACCACTCACGACACGTTCTTTCACTAATAGCGGCCTCACCATAAGTATTTGAGAGCATTCGATGAGCCTCAGCCGCAGATTTCTTCATATTGAAGCAGAAAATTAAAACCTCCCGCAAATGACGAGAATTTGGCTCGTAAACTGACATTTTCAATCGAGAATAACTTTATGATGCAGACACAAATCGACTAATGTTTCTATGGGGTTATGTTGACAGATGCCCAAGTTTATTGCATGACGTCTATGATCTATTTATTTCGACCACTACTTACCGCTAAAGCCATCTATAGGAAAACGGCGGAAGCAAAGTTGTACACCTAATATATAAATCAAATTTTATATATTAACTTTGTTTACAGAAATATAACAAAAAACAATAGAAAAGAAAGAAGAAAAAGGTGAAGGGAATATGGAACAAGAAAAAATAAATAAGTAAGAATTTTTATGTTTTATGAATCTTTTCTTTAAAGTTAACTCTTACAACTTATATTATTGTTACAGAAATACATGTGCAGAAATAAATTTATCAGCAAGTACCAGTATTGTATCAACATCTACCAGTATGTGCTCAACATCTACCAGAAAAAGGAAGTGATAACAGGTAATTAATAACAAATTATATAACAAATGACAAATTGTATGTATTATTTGTAATAGAAAGATATAATATTTTGCAATAATTTTTAATTTTTTTAATTTTAAATTTTTAAAATATATAAAATTTTTTAAATAAGAAAATAGATAAAGTAAAACTTTTTATTTATTAGTGAAATATATACATTTTTCTTTTCTCATTTATATTAACTATTTTTATGAAAATGTAATTTATAACTATAAAATTATATCCTAGTAAAGTAAAGTTTAAGTTTCCAGTATAAGTTTCCAGTAAACACAAAGCAACAATAATAATGTTATAATTTCTTAATATAATGTTATAATTCTTCAATCGGCAATGTGACTGCAAAATAACATGCCTACATAAGTTACATGAAAAAAATAGGAAATTATAATATTGATATTACTGTTACTTTGTGTTTACTGGAAATTTATATGTACCCACTGCATAGACAATAATTTTTTAATGTATTTTTAATATTTATTTAATGAAAAAATATTAAGTATTAAATAAATATTAGAAATACATTAAAAAAATATGATCTGCTCATTGAGTATGCATGTTGATATATTATATATTTTATCTTATTACTACATTTTATTTAATATTATTTTTTTTCTTTTTTATTATCCTATTAGAAATTATATGATTGCATTATTTATTGTGATTACAATTTGTAATTACTGTAATATTACAATTTCTTCAAATCTAAATCGATAAAGATTTTATCTTATTAAAAAAAATGTATTATATTTGCTATTTTTTTTCATTAGTTTTTGAGACATAATTATATTTCTTTTTATATCTTCTTTTTTATTTTCTTAATATCTTTGGGAATCTTAATATATTTGAGAATTTCGCAGGGATGCATCCAGCAGTGTATCTATTAAAATATCGTCGGAGAACAGTCCTCGGAAAAGGAAGTTGCGCGCTAAAATTATGAAATTAAAAGCGCAAAATAAAACACTGCGAGAAACAATTAGATGACTTCGAAAAGAAAAACAAAACACGGGCAAAAAATGAAGAAGAGGTCAACGAGCACAAAACATTGCGAGAATTAGGCTGTAAGTTATTGCCTACAAATTTTGCTAAATTATTATCGGCACAAATTGACGCACAAACCAAAAGCAAACGAGGTAGAAGATATGATCCCGAATTTAAAAAATTTGCATTATCATTATATTTCTTAAGTCCACGAAATTATAAAGAATTACAAAAATCACTTACGTTGCCATCCATACGTTCTTTACAATTATTTACAGAAACGTGGAATATTTTGCCTGGCATCAATAACAAAGTATTTGATGCTTTAGTTATAAAATTAAATTCATTACCGAGTATAGAACGTCATTGTATATTGTGTGCAGATGAAATGAGTTTATAAGCTCTTTTATTTTATAATGTATCGCGAGATGAAATTATTGGTTTTGAGGATACGGGTAATAATAAATCACCTATACCTGCAAAAAATGCTTTAGTAATAATGGCACGAAGCATTGCAGGTAATTGGAAAGTTCCCGTTTGCTTTTGTTTAGTGGAAACTGCATGTTCGAGCAAAATTTTGAAAAATCTTATTTTTGATATAATAATTAAGTTAACAAATATTGGTACTAAAGTGCATGCTTTGGTGACGGACATGGGGTCAAATTTTATGTTGCTATCTCGCGAGTTAGGTATTTCGACAGAAAATTCAACATTTTTAGTCGATAAAGAAAAAATATTTTATATTTTTGATACTTCCCATCTAATAAAAGCAACACGCAATAATTTATATAAACATAATTTTCATATAAATAATAAAATAGCTTCATGGACGCATATTGTAGATTTTTATAAAAGAGATAGTAAGCAATGGATAAAAGCAGCTCCTAAATTATCTAATTGTCATATTCAGCCAAATAACTTTTTAAGAATGAAAGTGAAATATGCCGTCCAAATATTTAGTAATCATGTAGCTGCAGGTATGTGCACGCAAATGTCTTCCGGTTTTCTTGCAACTGAAGCAGTTGGAATTATAGATGTAATTGATCATTTTGATAAATTATTTGATATATTAACCCGTTAAGCCCTGAATGGCATAATTTTGACGATCAAGTTTGAATTAATACCCTACACTAAAATCGAGACAAAAAAAATTTAAAATCACTGTACCCTATGTTTTCGAGGGTGCTCTTTCGAATGGTGATGGTTAGAAATCGGAAAAAAAAAATTTAAGCATGGAAAAATCGAAAATAAAAAAAAACGTGTTTTTTCGGCCCGATTTTTTTTTTTAAACTATTTTTCGGCCTCTGTAGATTTTTTTACACGTCTCAAACTGGTTTAGATGGTGGAATAAATGTCTGAAGTTTAATTTGGTACGGTCAGATATGTCTTAAAAATTTTTTGGTGAAGCAAAATGGCGGTCAGAGTGAGAAATTTTCTTTTTCAACGACGAATTTTTTTCTCGAAAACTATAGACTTTTGCCAAAAACTCCTAAGAACAAAAATGTCTTAAAATTAGTCAAGAAACACGCACAAATTTTTTCAGAATTTTTTGAGAATTTTTTGATTTTCTGAAAACTCGGAAAATCCAATTTTCCAAAAATTTCGCAAAAAATTCTGAAAAAATTTGTGCGTGATCCTTGACTAATTTTAAGACTTTTTTTGTTCTTATAAGGCAAAAAATGGTCAATTTTAGATTTTTTCACTTTTAGCATCACCCAGGATCAACAACGTGGACGTAGCGAAAACATGATCCCTTTGGGGTGCTTGATTTTCGTGAGTCCCCTTGCCTCTCACGTTTCGGGGTGCTTGATTTTCGTAAGTCCCCTTGCCTCTCACGTTTCGGGGTGCTTGATTTTCGTGAGTCCCCTTGCCTCTCACGTTTCAAAAAGCTCAGTTTTGTAACTCTTTTTGAATATTTTTCTTTGGCTAATATTGCACAGTGAATATTGGATCTTTCATTTTTATTAACAATCTGATAATGAATTTAATTATATTGATAGAATTTATCTTATTTTTTGCCATGATATTTTTCAAAACACGATAAACAAAAGTATGCATTACAATCTATACAAGTTCTCGTTGTTCTTTGAGAACAACCTGCAAATGAGCACATTGCTCTTGATTGAGTTCTATGTTTATGAGCAGAAAGATTGTTTTTTTCTTTTTTGCTACGATAATATTTACTTACCTCCATACAGACATCTTTACCAGAAACTTCTTGCCCTTTTTGACAACAAAGATTCCACAAAACTGTTGCATTAACTATTGAAGATTGTAAAATTCTCAAAAAAATTACCCATGTCCACTTTCTGCTTCTTATACTCGGAATAACCCTATTGCACCTATAATCATGTAAATCTACTCCTCCCATAAAACGATTATATAATACAAAAGCATGCGGAAATCCTCGATCCACTTTTTTATGTTCGTTTTTTGAATATCTCTGCATTGAAGTAATAGGAGTCACACCAGTAGCTGAAGATAAAATTGCTACGGGCTTTGAATCAATGACACATATGATTTACTCCAGTATTCAATTCGTGACTGACTTTGTATTCACCCCGCAGTGCTTTCTTGTCAAAATCATGCTTATTCTTTACTCGATCTTTTCGGACAGTACCGGTCGATCGTAAACCATTTTTTAACAGATGAACAACTAAATCTGGGCTTGTGAAATAATTGTCAAAATATAAGTGGTACATAGATATTTTTTTCTTCGAAACTGTCAATAAAAGATTATGCACCATCTGTAAAACAACTCGGGAACCTAATGAACAGAGACCCGGCATACTGCTACTCTGAATGCTATTCTTGCCACAATATATATCACAATCAAGGATGTATCCCTGAGAAGTACAAAGAGCCCAAATTTTAATGCCGAATCTTATTGGTTTTGATGGTATAAACTGTTTCAAACACGTGCGACCAAAAAATTTGACCATCATTTCGTCAATTGAAAGCGCTGTTGAAACATAGCCAAATTGAAGAGCATTTTTTCTGAAAATATCAACCATTTTCCTTACTTTCCATGCTTTGTCAGTATCATTTTCATCAGAGTTTTGCATACTTCAGATTTGACTTGATCATCATGAATTTATCCCTACTCATCGCCTGAACACTATCACATCGTAAATCACGATTGGTAGACCAGTAGTCTTTCTGATTTGTTCGAATATTATACGAAGATAATAATAGTATTCCTATAAACACTTCAAAATCAACTATATTGAGATCAAATCCTTGTTCGCATGTGGAATCCACTATGTACTGCTTCAAACTTTGAGAAAAGAATAACTCAAATAATTCAATGAGTGTAGAATTTTTAATTTTTAATTTTTCACTACTAGACAAGAGAAGTTCATCATTTATATCGCCAACACATAGTTTTTCTCCTTCATTCCATTCGTATACGTGATCAGGCTCTAATAATTTTTGCGTTTGAGAGTAATTTTTAAAAACTTGTCGATAACGTGTTCATTTTGTTTTTATCTGTATCATTTGAATTATTGCTTGAAGGTTGAGAAATCATCTCATCATCTGTGTCAGACTCTCCAGAATATTCAGGATTAGGTAAAATCACATGATCTTCGTTATCACTATCAATTTCAAATTCATTTTCGACCACTGATGTTTTTTTTGATCTCTTATTATTTTTTTCTTCCTTTCTGTTTCCAGAATTAACTCTTTTATTTTTTTTTCCATTTCAAAAGAAAATACAATAAATTGCACACTTATACTTACTCTTGTCTCTATGGATTTTTATTATAGTTTAAAAAAATTATAAACTCAATGTTACCATACAATGAACTTAGATATAATCGTATAACGAAAAGAATAGTATAATAACTTGCAGAAGCTACTATTTATTGAACAGCAAAGATCTTAGCAATAATCAGTGCGCTATCGACTCTGTAAAGGTCCCTGCGATCATATAAAAATAATGTTAACAACAGTTTTTGCACCTGCACATATCATAAGTCAGTTGATAATCACATAAGATTGAATATTTGAACGTATTCAATTACATAAATTATAATTAGTCCTTTACAACCATACAAGTGATAGTTACTGTATGTGTATATGATTATATTTGAATAGTAATAGATACAAAACGATACAGCAGATACAAAACGATCAGGAAAAAAATTAATAAATTTCAATGATTCATCTAATTTTATATAAAATTTTTAGATTATATTCTATATTTATTTATTATGCTACAACTCACTAGTTCAGTGAAATAAATATAAATCACTACTTTATTTGCAAAAATATATACATGAGTATATATATGTATCAAGTAAAAACTATGTTTAGAGTAGATTTTGAAGCTAGATTTTTTTCTCGAATAGTATTGACTAGCAAAAAATTCCTAAGAACAAAAAAGTCTTAAAATTAGTCAAGGATCACGCACAAATTTTTTCAGAATTTTTTGCGAAATTTTTGGAAAATTGGATTTTCCGAGTTTTCAGAAAATCAAAAAATTGTCTCAAAAAATTCTGAAAAAATTTGTGCGTGTTTCTTGACTAATTTTAAGACATTTTTGTTCTTAGGAGTTTTTGGCAAAAGTCTATAGTTTTCGAGAAAAAAAATTCGTCAAGTTGAAAAAGAAAATTTCTCACTCTGACCGCCATTTTGCTTCACCAAAAAATTTTTAAGACATATCTGACCGTACCAAATTAAACTTGAGACATTTATTCCATCATCTAAACCAGTTTGAGACGTGTAAAAAAATCTACAGAGGCCGAAAAATAGTTTAAAAAAAAAATCGGGCCGAAAAAACACGTTTTTTTTTATTTTCGATTTTTCCTTGCTTACATTTTTTTTTTCCGATTTCTAACCATCACCATTCGAAAGAGCACCCTCGAAAACAGGGTACAGTGATTTTAAAATTTTTTTGGCTCGATTTTAGTGTAGGGTATTAATTCAAACTTGATCGTCAAAATTATGCCATTCAGGGCTTAACGGGTTAAATTCATCACCTATAGCTAATCCTAAAAAATATGGAAGTTTTCACCGGAAGCGACAAACAAATTCAATTTTTAGAAGAAATGTTATCTTTTTTAAAATGTATAAAAGTTATTAATGAGAATGGCTCCTATGTATGTAAATGTTAAATGTTTTAAATGCTGGAAGATCACAATTAAAAGTGTAATGCAATTGTGGAAAGTATTAAAATCTTATAATTTTCCATATCTTCGAACACGTAGATTGAATCAAGATTGCCTTGAAAATTTTTTTGGCTCTATTCGGCAACAAGGCGGTAATTGTTTAAATCCTACACCAATACAGTTTATGCGTACCTTTAAAAAACTTTTCGGTTTAAAATTTTTACATTCTGATACTCAAAATTGTGCACCGGATGCAGACGAGATGTTAAATTTATATGAATCACATATCGATAAATGTACAGAATTTATTCCCTCGTCTGTGTATAAAGTTTTAGACATTCCAACTCATGATTATCTTACAATGGATCTGCCAGAAGAAAATGCATTTAAATATGTATGCGGATTTTTAATTAAAAAATGTACGAAAATACATTCATGCGATGCGTGTATAACTTATATAAATGAAAATAATGCTATCTTAGATAATACATTATATTGTTCTTTTCGAGCCTATAATACAAGTGAAGAAAATCTGTTTGGAAATTTAAATATTCCAAGTAATAACTTTTGTTTATATATTCATAAATTAGAAGAAATATTTATAAAAAATTTTGAAAGTAATTGTTTTCAAAAAAATATTGGTAGTTATTTATTCCAACTTGCGCAATATTTTTTGAACCATGTCCACATTTTCCTACTATTTTTCTTATAAAATTGTTTTTACGCATGTGTATTTATTACACATTGTCACAGCATAATAAAGCAAAAAAAAAAATAAAGCACAATAAAGTAAAAAAAATCCAAGAAAAAATAGAAAGTATCTTAATATTTTACATTTGTTAATGCTCTATTCTTTTATTTCATACTTTGGCACATTGTACAATCAAATGATTAATTTTTACATTGTTTTAACGTAACAGCGATATATTATATGCATATATATTTTTAATTGTTCTTATACGTTTAATTTTCTTTTAATATTGTATATTCATTACTAATATCTATCATAACATTTTTATTACATGTGTGCACTATACTTTTAATGTATGTATCTTTTGTGTGTATGTGTGTATATAGATATAATATTTTGTATTCATTCTTGTGTGTATTGTGTGTTTACATTTAATTGTATGTTTATAAAATATTTAGTATAATTTTTTTTATTTTAATTTATTTATATAGATTTCGACAATTCTCGTGCCGGAATGGAATAATGAAAATAATCAGTGGAAATTTTAAAAAATGGAACACATTTTATGTAAAGAGGTATATTTATATATAATATACATGTACAGTTGTATTCTCTCTATATTATTATATTGTTAATTATACGACTGTTTTTTGCTCTCTTGCTCTTTCTTGCTCGTAGGTGGATCGAGTAGCTGAGGTACGGACAGGTAAAGAAGTTGGGAGAAAAAAGTATATATATCTTCAAATTATATAAAATATAGTAATAATAAATATATTTTAATTTATATTTAGTTATATTTTAGTTTATATTTAGTTTATATTTTATAAATATTGTATTATGATTTTCTAAATTTTATAAACTAAGCGCGCAGTTAAATATTATGTATATATGTACATTTTTTGTATAATGTAATTATAACAGTTTAATAAATGTTTAATATAATTTGTAATGTGTTTGTGTGCTTGATATAATATGTATAATTAATATTTTCTCATAATATATTTTCTACATTATATTTTGTTTTATTTTGGCTTCATCCGCGTATTAATTAATATATTATGTTTAATATTATATATATCTGTTTTAATATTATATTCAATATTATATATGTGCAATATTATATATGATTAATAATTAACATTTTATATTTTTTATTTGTCTTTACCATTTGTATATTATATCATTAATAATTTATATTTTTACATAATTTTTATTACATTATATTATTCTGTATGTAGCAATGAGGTAGAAAGAGAACGAAACAAGGAAGAGTGAGTGAGATAAAAGTTCAGATGGCGTTACTGGTCAACTTACTTATTTCGCGCATGCGCACTCCATTTTGGCCAACACTAACTGTGGTATTGCCTTGCTAAATTTAGTTAGGTTATCTTGGAACGTTAGTAAATATTTATTTCCATTAGTAGTAATCGTTAATGGTCCGACAATGTCTAACGCGCATTTTTCAAATGGTTTATTAGGCGTATCCGTAATAATTAACGGTACTTAATTTTTTCGCGATAATTTATTTTTTTGGCAAGATTCGCATCTTGCAATATATCGTTCGACGTCTTTTGTCAAGCCTTTCTAATTGTGCTGAAGTCGGATTCTTCTTATTGTCCGTTCTATTCCTTGATGCCCTCCTATAGGTGCATCATGATATTCGGAGAGTATTTGCTTTTTCTCCTCTTCTGTATGTTTTTGTTTGTTCGCTGCTTGCTTCGTCTTCTTATTCTTCTTCTTCTTCTATTATTAAGACTTCATGATTATTATTTTCATTTGAGGGTCCCGGTATCGCGTTGCGACTTAATGCGTCGGCGTTCACGTTTGCTCGTCCGGCCTTATGTATAATTTCATAGTCGTATTCCTCTAGTTTTAATCTCTATCGGATTAGTCTTGATCCGGGGTCGTTTACGTTAAACAACCATATTAGAGGTTTGTGATCGGTCACAATTTTAAATTTCGTTCCATATACGCAGTAGTGCGTTTACCTATGGGCTTTTAGGGCTGGACCCCTAGGGCGCCAAAGCGCCAGGGGCGCCATAGCTTTAAAAAATGAAAAATTAAAAATGTACGTTTCGATCCTTCTTTCGGATCATCCTCAGCAAATTGTGAATCGGATCAAGTAATGATGTATATTTTTGTATGTAGTTTTTGTAATTTGCTTTGAGGATGATCTGAAGAAAGCATCGAAACGTACATTTCTTAGAATAAAGAAATTTAAAGAAAAATGAACAAGTTTTTTTGCGCCTTATTTTCGCGTCTGGCTCTTATTCGCCCTTTTTCCTGAATCTTTAGTTCGACTCGCGGCTTTTGTTTAACGTTTTACTAGCGAAAGAGATTCGAGCGGAAAAACAATGAACGAGCGGAACATTCAATTGTTTCTGTGTCGCAGACTGCCACGATAAACCGCAGCTAGCGTAGCTTTTAGGCAAACGTGTTGCGTCTTGATCACGATTACTTTAGATTTTTTATATTCTTCTGTTGCGTTTAACTAATACGAAATGTTTAACAAAAAGTTGAGTGGTAGTGCAAGAAGAAAATTAAATGCTGAAAAGTCTAAAAAGGAACAAGAAGTGCTTGATAAAGTTCCAAAATTGAAGAATTTTTTTGTGCCGACACAAAAACGTGTCTGAAACCGAAAATTCAAATAATAATGTTGAAAAGTGAGTTACTCTTTAATTTTTATCGTGCAATACTCGTATTTGTAAATTCTTGAGTAATCAGACACTCGCATTTAGTGGATGTATTGTCTGGCCGTTCTTTTGGATTTATAGAGCGTCCGTATTTATTTCATATTTTTGTTTTATGATACCCAATTAATCTATCTATAGATCAATAGATCGACTTGTTATTTTATGAAATTCACACTATTATACATTGAATCATATGATCTTATATCTTATTTTTGAAATATATTTTTTGGTAACTCGAAAACTGAAATATTTCTTTCATTTTTAATAGCGTGAGCGTGGAGGAATTGACAGAACAAAACGAGATTGAAAACGAATCTAAAGTTTTGAATATTGATATCACGACATATGATACATTAGAGATAACTGAAGAAATTAAAATCAATGATAATGAAATTGACATTGAAGATCTGGAAACGTGGAAGGAAGGCCACGCATTCATTACTTATATATTAAAAAATCAGCCAAATCAAGACATAGATGCATTAGATTTTTCAACCTCGCTTATCGTTGGAGCTACTCAAAATAGATATGCAAGAGTTTGTTTTTTCGAAAATTAAAAAATATGGAAGTTCGAAAACGAGATTGGATGATATATTCTCGAACAAGCGGGAAAATATTTTGTATATATTGCAAGCTTTTTTGGTGATAAAGAAAATAGCTTCTGCGAACGATTTAAAGATTGGAAACATGAAGAAAGAATTGCTCAACACGAGATATTTTCCTCTCATCAAAAATCGGCTGGATTGTTCTTGACAAGATCTAAAATTGAAGGGCGTATAGATACAGCTCTCGAAATACAATTGGTCAAAGAAAAAAATTATTGGTGCATGGTGCTAGAAAGAATTTTATCTGTGATAAGATTTTTAGCTTCACATGGATTGGCTTTTCGTGATAGTAATGAGCAATTTTTTAATTCTCGCAATGGAAATTTCCTTGGAACTTTGGAGCTGTTGGCGGAATACGACGATTTTTTAAAGGTTCATATTGCACAGCATGGAAACAAAAAGAAAGGACACGTTTCATATCTATTGAATACAATCTGCGATGAATTTATCGAGATATTAGGAGAACACGTTAGAAAATCTATTGTCCACGAATTAAAAAATGCAAAATATTTTTCTATAATTGTCGACTCAACACCAGATATCGAAAATGTTGACCAATTAACTATTGTTATTCGATATGTTTCTGCCAATAGTTGTCCTGTAGAGCGTTTTTTATTATTTTTACCAAATGTTGAACACAAAGGAGAGCAAATGGGTATCGCAGTTTTGAAAACTTTGGAAGATTTAAATATTGATTTTCAAAACTGCAGAGGTCAATCGTACGACAACGCTGCAAATATGTCTGGGTGTTATAATGGATTGCAGGCATGGCTTGCAAAGAAAAACAAATTGGCTTTTTATTTCCCTTGCGCGGCGCATTCTTTAAATCTAGTTGGAAACTGCGGAGCTGATTGTTGTCCAGAAGCCACCAGGTTTTTTTTATTTGTGCAAAATATATATGTATTTTTTTCTGGATCACCAGCTAGATGGGAGATTATGAGAAAACACTTATTGACATCGGACTCTAATTTAGTACCAAAAAGACAGTGAGACTCGTTGGTCAGCCAGAGCGGACGCTATAAAAGCTTTGTCTTTAGGATATAGTTGTTTTCGAAATGCTTTAGAAGAGCTTAAAATTGACTGCAGTCAAAAGCAAACAACTAGAATAGAAGCACAATTTTTTATTAACTCATTGAATAACCTTGAAATTGCGATTATCTGTGAAATTTGGAATGATATTTTACAAAAATTTAACGCTACAAATAAAAGTTTGCAAAATATTAATATTGATTTGGAAACTGTGGTAAAATTGTATAATTCTTTAAAGGATTATCTCTTAAATCTTAGAACAATGGAATACTTTCTGGATTTTGAAAAAAGAGGCAGAGAAAAATCTGGCTGTGAGGAGTACGATTCTAAACGTAATCGTAAAAGAAAGCGCCACTTTGATGAAGGTGCAGAAGCTGAGACTGTTTTCGGTGCCAGAGATGCAATGAAAATCAAAGTTTATTTTCCAATTTTGGACAACCTTATCAATGCCCTAGAAAAAAGAGTGGCTAGCTATAAATATTATTCGGAAACATTTGGATTTCTAAGTAAGCTACAACTTCATTCTGAATTTGGAAATGATCAACTAAGAGTGCGCGAAAAATTTAGTAAAAATGTATAATTGCGATCTAGAGGACAAGTTTATTGAAGAAATCATTCAATTTAGATACTTTATCCAGAATGAAGAATTTCCTTCCGATATTCCACTTCCAGTATCCTATTTAAAATTAATACAGGAAAATAAAATTCAAGCCACTTTTCCAAATATCGAAGTGGCAATAAGAATATATCTTTGCCTAGCCTTAACAAACGAACGGGTTCCGTTAGCGCACGGTGCGATAGCGCATCAACCCGATAGCACACGAAAAATTGACACAATTCCCGATAGCGCACCAACCCGATAGCCCACGTCCCGATAGCACACAAAGTAAATCGCGCACAATCCCGATAGCGCACCAACCCGATAGCACACCAACCCGATAGCGCACGAAAGCACTATCCCCTCGCACACTCTCACACACACACACACACACAAACACGGGGGGGTGCAAGGGGGGGCCTTCGGCTCCCCTCCCGCACCCACCCCGTCCCCCTCGCTTCGCGTGAAAAGTTGCAAAGTGAATCCGTGCGCTATCGGGTTGGTGCGCTATCGGGATTGTGCGCGATTTACTTTGTGTGCTATCGGGACGTGTGCTATCGGGTTGGTGCGCTATCGGGAATTGCGTCAATTTTTCGTGTGCTATCGGGTTGGTGCGCTATCGCACCGTGCGCTAACGGGACCCTCCCTTAACAAACAGTAGCGGTGAACGATCATTTTCGGCGTTGAAGAAAGTAAAAAATGCTTTCAGGTCAACATTAGGTCAAGAAAAGCTAAACAACCTTTCTATTTTAAATATTGAATCGGAGTTTTCAGCTAAAATAAACTTCGATAATATAATACAAATATTTGCAGAGAAAAAAAGTCGAAAAGTACATTTATAACAAATGTTCCATTTTTTAATTATTTATCTGTTCTTAAATGTTTTAAAAGTAATAAATATTAAAAATTATTTAATGATATGCTGTTTATTCATTTGGAGAAGGAGGGAGCTAGATCGGGGCGCTCGAAGATCACAAGCCCCTGCGCGCAATTTTTATAAACGCGGCCCTGCATATACGTATGGTCTAAAATGTTTTACGGCCCATACGATTGCTAGTAATTTTTTTCAGTGGTATTATAATTTTGTTCCGCCTTTGTTAACATTCTGCTGGCGTAAGCAATCGGTCAGTTGTTGCTTATCTTTCCTTGTGATAACACTGCTCCGATCGCATAGTCGGAGGCATCGGTGGTCACAATAAATTCTTCTGTAAAGTCGGGATATTTTAACACTGGTGCAGTCATTAATTTTCCCTTTAGTAGTTCAAATGCTGCTTGCTGTTCCGTTGTCCATTCGAACTTCTCTAATTTTTTTGTTAATTTTGTTAACGGTTTAGCTGTTTTTGAAGTTTTCAATAAATTTCCTGTAATATCCTGAGTCCTATGAAGGATTGGATATCCTTTACCTTTTTCGGCGTTGGAAATTCTTTTATCGCAGTTAACTTTGAGGGGTCCGGCGATATTCCGTTTTCTGAAATAATATGCCCTAAATAAATTACTTCTTTGCGTAGAAATCCGCATTTATCCGGCTGCAATTTTAAATTAATTTTTCGCAGTCTTTGAAGTACTTCCTTTAGACGTTTATTATGATCTTCTAAGCTCGATCCGTATATTACGATGTCGTCGAGATAGACCAGGCATCTAAGTCCTTGTATTCCTGTTAAGACTGAAATCATCAGTTGTTGAAATGTTGCTGGCGCATTTTTTAATCCGAACGGCATTCGATTGAATTCGTAATGTCCGTAGGGAGTTGAAAAAGCTGTTTTATTTTTATCCCTCTCAGCCATTGGGATTTGGTGATATCCTGATGCTAAATCTAACGTGGTGAAATATTTCGCATTTCCCAGCTGATCTAGGATATCGATTATATTAGGCAATGTAAATGAATCGCCTATTGTTAATTCATTTAGCTTTCGAAAATCTATTACTACTCGGAGCTTCGGTTTTCCAGATGCGTCTGCTTTTTTCGGCACTACTAATAACGGTGCGTTCCATTGACTCGTGCTAGTTCGAATAATTTCCTTTAGCATTTCTTGAATTTGTCTATATACCTCTGTTTTATGTTTCTCGGGTAAACGATACGGCTTCACGTTCACCGGCGCGGTGTCGGCACGTGTTTATCTCATGCTCTACCGTCGCGGTGCAAGTCAGTGGTTCTCCTTCTAAATGGAATATATCGCTGAATTCTTCGCAGATTTTTAAGTGTCTGCCCCTCTTCCTTATTTAAGTGTTGAGTTCGCAGTAGTTGTCAAATGCGCTGGACTCGCGGAGTGTTGGTTTTATTCTTCGTTCTTGATTTTACTGTATTTATTTCGGCAGTGCTAATTTTGTCTTCCATATCCTCTAATGTGACGATGGGAGTTGCTAACTCGATGGTTTCATCGGTCGTATTTATTACGCTCACAGGACATGAAAAATTTTTTGGTTTTAATAAACAGCTTCCAATATATACTCCCGGTGTGGTTTCTTCTGTTCGGACTATCCCTATCCGATTACGATTAGTCGCAGCTTTTATTATTGTTTCGCTACGCGGATTTAAAATTATTTTGTTGCAAGGATGGAGTTTTAATGTAGTCTTTTATTTTTATTTCGTTAGTTTCATAATCACATTTAGCTGTTTGTTTTTTAAGGAAGTCTAGTCCTAGAACTCTCGTGTTCTATGGCGGTATCGTCTTTTATTACATAAAATACATGTTTAATTTTATGTTTGTTGATTTTTATCGTAGCGTACATTTTGCCTAATGTATATATTTTATGTCCGCTTATTCCTATAAGTGCTATCTTCTTCTCGTATATTAACGTTTCGTCCTTTAAATGTTTTAATTTTAGTAAGGAAATTGTTGATTCGGAATCGTAGAACATGTTTATTTTTTCTCCTTTTACTTCCTTTTCGCGAATAGGTAGTGTAACTTGTAGTAATTCGTCCTTCGATGGTGCATGCATATTTTTAACATGCGTTACGCGATACTCTAGGGCAGGTCGCGGTTGCTTCTTCGTTTCTTCCTGCTCCTCTTCGCTATTGCTTGCAGAGTCGGCGCTCTTTTTCCGCTGTCGATGCGAAGTCTTTTGTTCACGCGTATTATCTTTATAATTTTTTTATTAGTTTTTTTATTATTTTTAATATTATTTTTTGGTCGTCCATTTAAGGGGTTATACCAAGTCTGAATTTTTTTTTTGGCCATTATTTTTTTATTGGCTTAAATGGCGTAAAAACATGTCAAGAATAATGTCTGACATCATTCATTGTTGAAAAAATTTTTTAAGTGCTCGTAAAAGACGAATTTTCGAAGC
Organism: Camponotus pennsylvanicus; assembly: GCA_023638675.1. Lineage (NCBI taxonomy): Eukaryota > Metazoa > Arthropoda > Insecta > Hymenoptera > Formicidae > Camponotus > Camponotus pennsylvanicus. The sequence continues at coordinate 13,981 of JALHBL010000370.1, read as the reverse complement.
AACTCCGAGCGCTTGAAAATGACAAATTGAGTTTCGGAGTGAGTTTCGCCCCTTTTACTCATTACATTATACATTACATTACATTATGTACTATGTATTATGTGTTATGTATATACATTACATTACATATTACATTTTACTCATTACATTATAGTTTCTAAATGAGGTACAGATGTAGGTAGTTCGAAGCAAGTATTGAACATATATTGCCTGTGTAGCCAGTTTAGCCGTTGAAATAAAACTGCGAACCACGGTCTTACATACAGGTTTGGAAACTCCGGTGGTGGGGGAGGTCTCACTTAGTGTGTCCGTTTTTCGGGAGTTCACGGCTTGCCTGCTAGGTTCGCTGCGATCTAGAAGTCGCATTTTAGACGTATGTTAGAGAGAGAACGACTACTGCCGTCTATCTCTGTCTCTCTCGCTCGCATTGCGACTTCTAGATCGAAAAACGGACACACTAAGTGAGACTTCCCCCACCACTAAAAAAGGCCTGAGTTTCCAGACCTGTATGTAAGACCGTGCTGCGAACACGTGTTGCGAGCGTTGTGTGGGCAGTTTTCTCGTGCATTTGAGTCGCGTTTTCGATTATTTTGTGAACTTTTGTATTGAATCATGAGTGATAAAGTGTATAGAGACCATAAAGGCCAACAATTTAAAACCACCGCTACTAAACGAAGCAAAATAAGCAATCGAAAGCCACCTAACCGTCATTCTATGGACAGCGTGTCAGACGAGTTCCTGAGTGCTTCAGCAAAAAAACTGAAACCTGGCGTTACTGACGAAGACAGAGATATCGATGAAGGTTTGGGGTATCGTCTCATCAATTTTATGGCAGTATTTACAACTCTTTCGCAAATGATAGTATGTAAAAAGTGCAAGGGTGACGTAAGTTTTACGGAAACAAGCAAGCGCGGGCTCGGTTTTAGAATCGTTATGACTTGCAATGAATGCGGTGAATTTTATATCAATAACTGCCCGATTATAAATAATCATACGTATGAAATAAATATAAGAATGACTTGCAATGCGCATCCTGGGAATTGGATTGAATGGCATAAAAAAATTCTGCGCATTTATGAATCTTCCGAAGCCCGTTTTTCAATCGACGTATGATTTGATAGTAAAAAATATTTTAACTGCTACTGCATCTGTACGATCTAAGTATGAAGAAAGCGGATGAAGACGAAATAAAAAAGACCCTCGAACTCAAAAAAACTAACGAGATTATCGTTTCGGGCGACGGTTCATGGAGGAAAAGAGGCTTCTCTTCGCTTTTCGGATTAGTCACACTTATCGGTTGGTTTACGGGCCAAGTATTAGACGTGTGCGTAAAATCTAAATACTGCAAGTCTTGCGAATATTGGAAGAAGAAAGAAGGCACTGCTGAATACGAAGAATGGGCCGAAAATCATCAGTCGCAATGCCAAACTAATCATACCGGATCGGCGGGGAAGATGGAGGTTGATGCGGTTACTGAAATGTTTCAACGATCCGAAACTCTGTACAACGTCAAGTACGGTAGCTACATCGGCGACGGCGATTCTAAAACCTACAAAGGTATCATTGATGCCAAGCCATACGGCGATTTTAATATTACTAAAAAGGAGTGCATTGACCATGTACAGAAGAGAATGGGAACTCGACTAAGAAATTTAAAGAAAAAAAGTAAAGGTCTGGGAGGCCGTGGCAAATTGACTGGCAAACTCATAGACGAATTGTCTATTTATTACGGCCTTGCAATCAGAAGAAATCCGGAATCGGTTGAAAAAATGCGAAATGATATTTATGCAACATTATATCACAAGATTTCAACCGACAACAACCCGCAACACGATAAATGCCCGACTGGAATAACATCGTGGTGCTCTTGGCAACAAGCGCAAGCTTCAGGTACTATCGATGTTTATACACATAATCCTGCAATGCACGACGATGTTTTCAATGCCATTAAACCAATTTACGACGAACTCAGTTCAGACGACCTTTTATCTCGCTGCTTGGGAGGATTCACCCAAAATTCGAATGAATCGTTCAATTCTGTTGTTTGGTCGATGGCTCCGAAAACGATTTCAAGCGGAAAGGGGATATTGGACATTGCTACAAATATTGCGGTTGTAACTTTTAATGACGGATTATCTAATATTATGAAGATCATGGATGTACTCGGCATTACTGTTGGTCGTCAATGTTTCGATTTTTGCTTGGAAACCGACTCGCGCCGCGTTCAACTCGCCGAGCGCTCAGTGTCCGATGCCGCCAAAACCAGCCGTCGGATGCGAAATCAGCAAAAAAAGAATTGGAGAGGAGTGAAATCGACGTAGAAGGCCAGTTATATGGTGCTGAGATAGCAGAGTAAAGGTAAAAAAATCAGCAAGCCTGTATCTTAAAAATTTCATGTAGTGAACACATTGTGAAACTTTAAACGCGTTTTTCTCGAAACCACGTTTTCAAAAACGACTAGCAGTAGAACTCGAGTAATTTTTATTCGATTGACTTGAAATTTTGGCTGTAGCTTCTTAGATAGATTATCTACTGAAGTACACACAATTTTTAAGATCGATAAACAATTACAATTTTTATAAACAAATGAAGACCGATTTTTTAGTCGAAATATCGACTTTTTTTTCAGTGCTGCCAAATTTTCAAAAATCAATATTTCTTAATATCCATGTGTACTTCAGTAGCTATACTCGTGTAGATTATGAAAAAATTTTTTTCATTGTTCCAGATATGTTCGTTGGAGACTTGTGCTGCTAGTCGCGGAACGCATCAAAAAAATTGACCCTCTTTCCGTGCACTGCTGAGCCGCCATTTTGTAATAAAAATTAAAATAAAAAATGTTTTTTTGCACCTCAAGACAAGTGTATTAAGCCCTCAAAATTTCACACTGATCGATTCATTAGCAGTAACAAAAAATTCACAAAAAACACTCATTTTTTGCTTCCGACTAGGTATAACCCCTTAAATTCCAGCACTCGTCGCGGCTGTGTCCGGATTTTTTGCAATATTTGCAAAATTTATTTACAGTATTTATTCGCGTAGATTTTTCCGGTTTTGGTAGTGTATATTTATTACTGCTACGGCAATCGCGTCCGTAGTGTCCAGATTTTCTGCATTTATAACACTGTATGTTTGTATCTCGAGTTGATCGCGTGTGTTTAGCGTCGAATTTATTTTTATTAGAGAAGCCGGGTGCTCGTGTGACAGACAGTCCGATAAGCTTCTCTTCCGCGCTCGCGCCATTTATCGCTTCTTGGAGCGAAGTATATCGTGATCGGATGAGAATTTTTAATTCATCGCGTAATCCGATTTGAAAGTTTATTAGAGCTTGTTTTTTAATTGTTTCTTGTATTGCTTGTTTGAATGAAGGTGGTCGTTCTTCTCCTTCCACCATAGATTCATATAACTTCATAGCTAGTATATCGACACGTTGCCCGAATGCATGTGCGGTTTCGCTTGATTTTTGTTTTAGCGAGTTAAACTCTATTTGCAAATGAGTCGTGCTTTGTTTTGCTTGATAGCACGTTTCAAGTTGTTGTTTTAAATCTTCGAACGTTTGTATATTTCGCGTTTCGAAGTCTTGCATGGTTTTACCTTTTAATTTAGTATATAAAATTGCTTGCATCAACGATTCTTCGTCCGCGGGATTAATATTTTGTACCGCGTATGTACATGCGGTTAAAAATTCTTGGTTTTTGTCGCGATGATCCGTCAAATTCGGGAATCATTGATCGCGCTTCTTTTAATGGTGGATAGTGCGGGGCTGCGCTACGTCTGTTTCTAATATCGCGTTCGGTACGTCACGTCGTGTGGGACATCGTTTATATTTGCTCGTGGCTCGTTAAAGTTTCCTTGATTGATATGTACGTTTCGCACTTGTTCGCGTAAATCTCGTATTTTATCTTGCATTTCTCGAAAACTATGTACGCGAGTTCGGCTAATAATATATTACTAGTGCTTTCGACCGGGCGACCGGCGTCTTCATAATTCGCGGCTGCATTTTGTCCGGCCTGTTGCTTTCGCAAGCGTTCGATTTCTCTATCGATGGCTTCGTTATCCATATTTCTCGCGGGATTTAGCTCAAAGAGACTAATTTCAACGGATATCGGTGAATAATTTCTCCTGACAGTAACTCGACTAACGCTTTGTCGATCCTGTTCCAAATTATCGTTATCGTCTTGTTCGCGCGCTTCGGAACTCGAATATTGGTTTTCTAAATTTCTTCGCACGTTATTTTGTACATCGCGAGTAGCTTCTCCCGCGACTTGGAGCGGTGTTACAAGACCTAATCTATTTGTCAATCATGCTGGCACGCTCAAAAATCGCGGGCTATTAAATCGAACTCGGTTTAACGGTTCCGACATTTAAATTGAATTTCGACTTACAGTAGTTGTACGGTGAATCGCATGGTCGCTTATCGGTTCGCTCGACTGCTGACGCTGCTAGTAGATACGGGTCGTTGTCCGTCGGCGATGCGTTGTCCGTCGGCGATGCGTTGCCTTGGCGAAGGTCGTGGATCGACGTTGGTCCTTGGGCGCTGGTGCTCCTTTTCAGATACAGCTGCTTGACCGTAATCCCTTATCACTTGTTGGCTTTATGCGTTATATGTTGAGTGGTCTGCTTGAGTCCGTCTGCTTTAATATAGCAGTTGCTCCGTCCACTTTATTAATTTTATATTTTCTTTTTGTTGCAGATGTTAGAGGTCCAGGAGGATTTTTCGGCGGTTTTTTTCTCGACAATCCCACCGCTGCCACCAAAATGTTGCGCCGTGTGCAGCACGAGATGTGGGAGGTTGCCGGGATAACCAACCAAGGCCTCAGGACCGTTTAAACTTCAATTTTTTTATTATTATAATTATAATTCTTTTACAAATATATACACTTATTTTATTCTAATCGGTTTCTTTTAAGCCTTCTCTCCTTAATATCGTCTTCCCTTAAGTCGCCTCGTTCTTAGATTTCGAGTGTTAACAAACTTCTTCAACGTTTGATGCACAGAATAGCGGTTAGCCCCAGATTCGCACTCTTTATTGATTGAATTTTAATTAACGACTGTCCGCCGCGGACTCGCGGTGGACGGTTTTTAGCACCTCATTTTTAGGGGTATTTTGAAGGGGATTGCCTAGCGACATGACCATATATGGTCATGGAAGATTTTCGTGGCGATCAAGTCCACGTGCAAACGAAGGAGGTTCAAAGTCGAATCCCTTCGTTGGCATTTTCATGTTTCCGGCGAACTCGCGCGTGATTCGCTGAGGTAGCGGTTTTACGCGGTTCGCGAACATTCCATCGCATTTTAATTGTACAAAATTTATTAATGGTAAAGTAAAATAAAGTTATAGTCTTTCGGACTATAACAATAACAAAAATAGTTGTTTTGAGAAATTTTTCTTTGACAAATATTTCTTTTTTTTCTTCTGTCTAAAACAAAAAGTTTATTATTAATGTAAAAATTATATATATAAAATATAATTATATTAATTATTAAAAATAACTAATTATTTTTATTTATATACATATATTTAATAATATTTAAAAATTTTAATTAATAAAAATAAATAATTAATAATTTTATTATCTTAATAATTTACCTTTTCAACTTCTTCACATTTTCTTTTACAAGGTGTATGCACACCTTTTAACAAAGCAGTTAAAGGCATATGCCCATCGATTTTTTTATATCCTTTATTTCATTAATTGATAGATATGGTGGATTATACTATAAAAAAATATAAAAAATTATATAAGATCAATAAAAAATATATAAGAAATCAATTTATCTTGTACAGAAAAAATGTAGTTAAAATATTCAATACAAATTAACAATTGTAAATAATGTTTTAAAAAAAATGTTAAATTTTTATATATTTAATTTTAATATATTTTAAATTTTTTAGAAAGTTAGATTAGATTAGGTTGTTTAATGATTCTAAAATTTTAAGAATAAATAAGTATTTTTTTTACCTGTATTGTACATGATACCAGTAACTTCTATTTTATCTCCTTCATTAATGTCAACTGTTTGAAAGTCATCATATTTGAAATTTAACATGTATCTCTAATTTATATGTTCCATCCGTAATTGATCTATATCCAATTATTTTATTTAATTTGATATTAAATGATTCTGAAAAATTGGTTTTAACGTATGCTTCTACTTCTACAAAAAGAGTAAAAAGAATTAATAATAATATTAAGGAGGATAAATACTGTGACGGCCGAAATAATCAATTTTTTTTACATTTTCTTAAAGTATAACGTGGTCTCCTAAAATATTATGGTGAAGTTCGTAAAAATAACAGAACTACAGCCGTTTTTGTTGCGCTCCGTAGGGGACTCCAGGCAGGTCATAAAAAACCGTTATCCGAAGCTGCCGTTAAGGCAATTACTCTAGTATATAAAGATTTGAGCAGAACTGATTTGTTAGAGCGCTGTTTGGGCGGTTACACGCAAAATAATAACGAGAGCTTCAACGCTATGGAAGTTTGCTCCAAAAACAACATCTAGCAGTGCTAAAGTCGTTAAAACAGTTGCATACTTAGCTGTATGCATATTTAACGATGGCATTGAGTCTGTTAAACGTTTTAACCATTTTAAATATTAAAATCGGACCGGTATTGGCTGAATACTGCCAAACGCAAGACTCCGGCCGCAATGCTGCAGCGGACAGACGCACATATGACACGATGTTTGACGGAGATTCGTCTGTTAGCAGTAGGAGAAAATCAGCCAGTACTTCCCGAAATGCACAAAATGATGCACACTATGGCCCTGGATTGGATGAATTATAGTATGTTTGAAAAAAACGTATTTATTAACAAAATAACCGTACCTAAAACTTTAAACGCGTTTTTCTCGAAATGACATTTTCACAACTGGCCCTGCACTTTTCTCAGCCAATTTAAATCCAAATGACAAAATTTTAACAAGATATTTTTAAATATAATATCTTCAGTTAAGCGTACGGATTTTTTTTTACGATTGAAATTTCCAAAAAAAATGCCCAAAAACGGTATTTTTTTGGACGATTTTCGAACTTTTTTTTTGAACGTGCGCCATTTTGCGAATAATTAAAATATTAAAATTTCCGTATGCTTAACTGAAACTACACTTATGTACTTTAAGAAAATCTTGGGTTTTTTTATTTCAAATGACTTTTAAGGACTCCAGGTGCAGTGCCGATGGAGCTTGCGCGGCGTACAGAGCCTACTACACACATTTTATACCAAGATAAAAATGTATTTCATGAAATAAAAAAATATTTTTCAACAGATCTAAAGATGACTAATTCAATACAAACATTTATTTATCTACCTGCTTTATGGGCATCACAAAAAATTCGCTAAAAAGAGCTATTTTTTCGGCCGTCACAGTGTTTATCTTTCTTAAGTAGGTATACAAGGCGGTTTCTAACCCTGGTCCTCTCAGGGGGGATGAGGCGCAAGGGGAACCGCGGCGCGGGGGGAGTGACGTCATGCGCGGGGAAGGAGGAATTGCGGCGTGCGGTGAGTGACGTCACACGCGGGGAACGGGGATCCGCAGCGCGACCGATGACGAGGGGGTCCGCGCGGGGCAGGGGGATCCGCGGCGCGACCGATGGACGAGGGGGTCCACGCGGAGAAGGGGGATCCGCAGAAGGAGAACGGTGCGAAAGTGTGAGAAGGATAGCGCTACGTGTGGAAAAAGGATAGCGCTAAGTGTGTGAAGAGGACAAGGATGGCATCAACATCCGACAAGAATGGCGTCAACGTGGGACAAGGACGACGCATTGTAAGATGGCGCATAGGTGGGAGAAGGACGACGCAAAGGTAAGTGAGTGATAGCGACGAGCATATGAAAGAGAGAGAATGATAATAGCGCGTACGAAAGAGAGAGAACGATAGCGCGAGAACAACGCGTGTGAGAGAGAACGATAGCGCAAGACAACGCGTACAAAGAGAGAGAGAACGATAGCGCGAGAGCAACGCGTGCGAGAGAGAACGATAATATCGCGAGAACAACGTGTACGAAAGAGAGAGAACAATTTTGCGAGAACAACGCGTGCGAGGAGAACGATAGCGCGTACGAAAGAGAGAACGATAATATCGCGAGAATAATGACGAGTGTGATAGACAACGATAAAGACTTATAACTAGCGCGAGAGAGATAGCGCAAGGGCAGGGGGCGCAAGGGAAAGGTGTTTAAATAAATACATTTTTTCAATTATAAATATAAAATATAAAATTTATTTAACTGTGTGTAAATACATTTATGTGTCATAGCGCGTGCGAGAGAGATTACTATACTTATTCTATCTAAGCGCGAGAGAGAGATAGCGCGAAAGAACAATGACGCGTGCTGAACATAGAGAGACGCGCGAGAGAGAGACAACGATAAATTCTTATAACTAGCGCGAGAGAGAGATGCCAAAGAATGGGAGCTCAAAGAGAGGCGCGTAAACAATTGCAATTTTTTTTTACAATAAAAAATATAAAATTTATTAAAGTGTATTATACATTTGTGTGTGTGTGTCTAATAATAAAATAATAATAAGAATAATAATAATAACAATAATAATAATAATATAATATAAAAATATAAAATTTAATATAAAATATATATAGGGGAGGTGGGGGGGGGTGATGCGCCGGGCTAAGGGGGAGGCCGCTCTTGGAAGGCTAAAGGGGCAATGCGTCGGGCTGAGTGTCGATGCGCCAAGTTGAGGGGAGGCCGCTCCTGGAACAGAAAAAAAGACATACATTTCATTATTTTTAATAATTTATTTTAGGATACTTTTGATGTATTATAAATTGTAAGTTACTTACAATATTTTCCATGGCTCATCTTTATATTGAGCAAAAGGGACACATGTTGCATCGTATTATTTGATGCAAAGATTTTTTACATTCTTTGCAAGACATGTTAGATAAATGTTCATAATATGTGATTCTGTTCCCGAACAGAACCAGCTTCTACGAATAGATACGATAATCTAAGGAAGCACTCGGTACAATATTTGGACTCATTTTCCACATAATAGTAGGATATGCAACATATCTTCGTATGTTCCAATGTTATTTCAGTCGTTTAAATTTCGATGTTTAGTTTGTATTAGTTCATCACTACTATCACTCTCATAATCACTATCTTCCAAGAGTTCTAATTCTATATCAGACCCATCTTCGTCTGATTCGTCCAGATTATCGATTTCCATTATATTGTCATCTTCAATAATAATAATCTCTTCGATGTCCTCGTCGATGATAATAACATCTTCATTATTATCTTTATCATCGATGATAATAACGTCTTCTTTAGCCATTATACGTGACCAACGAAACACAAGACCAACGAAACACAGAACAACGAAAGAAATAATATTCTAATGTCGCAGACTCCTCTTCATTATATATCTTTTAATATCTTTTGTCTCATTCTAACTAGAGCATCACGTCTCATCTACTTTAGCATTTCTCTACATCTTTGGTGGAGCGTGTTGAGAAAATTATCAACCATTCTTATTCGTATGGAAGGAAAGAATTGAAATCACAGATGAAATAAAAATAATTATTTATTACACGCATCGTAAAGAATATCATTTACAGCGCATGTTAGTAATTCGCAATCAATTAATGATTCGCTGTTAAAGACATCTCTCGCGTATCGTTTTTACAGCATCGCATACAGTAGTAATATTGTTACGTTGTAATACAGTTTCAAATTGTTTTAATTTTTCATTTACGAGATAGGTATTCTCGCATAACCAATCGTGCATATAATCGATACAATTTTCATAATTAAATAAATGTAATAATGTTTGTGGTTTCATATACAAAGAATTTAGCACATAATATGAGTTTTACAATTTTTGATTGATGCAAAATATGCATTTCGATCGTTAGATCTCCAATCCTTAATGGGGGAGCAGTCGATTGTAGGAAACAGTCAATGTCTGCTTGCTTCTGCATCAACAAATTCCACGTTGAAAAAGGCACCACTATTTGATTGCCTCGATTATCGCCGAGAATCAGCTCCAACGCTTATTCCAATGTCCAAATACTTATAAAACGTCGGGGTTAGAGCGTATCTTCTTCCAAAAATGCGAGCCGCACGACGAAGCTGAATGCTATATAAATATATATAAATTAGACCAATATTTAAGAAAATTTTAATAAATAACAAAATTATTAAATCTTTTTCTTACGTGTCGCATTTTTGCTTCTTACACGGTGGAGTTTCGCCGTTTCGAATCGAAACGTAAAAATTCATATTGATTTCTTCAGTGAGCCTTTCACACGCGCGATTGATGCAATACTGATCGTATTAGAATTATTATTAATTCAAATAGTATCGCAAATTGCGATGTAGAGGGGATTATTGCTGACGCAACATTTTAATTTCCTCTAAAATTTTATCACGCCGATATACGGCTGCGATGATATCATCATCCCCATAACAAAGATTTAGCTGAATATAACAAAAATTTTCAAGCGCTGATGTACGGCTGCTCCTAATGCGATCACGTTAGATTTTTCAAATGTACATGACAAAACGTGAAAAAAAATAACCGCCAAGGTTAAAATGCGCATCACCCCTAGACAAAGATTTAGCTGAATGCGCTAAAATCGAGCGCCGATGTACGGCTGCTCTGATGCAATCACATTAGATTTTTCAAATGTACGTGACAAATCGTGAAAAAAATAACCGCCAAGGTTAAAATGCGCATCACCCCTAGACAAAGATTTAGCTGAATGCGCTAAAATCAAGCGCCGATGTACGGCTGCTCCTGATGCGATCACGTTAGATTTTTCAAATGTACGTGACAAAACGCGAAATTATCAAGGTTAAATTGCACACGCTATTCCGGGGAATTTTTTAAGATGAAATCATTCTAAAATGTGCGATGATAAAACAATGCAGGAGAATATAAATCATAATAAAGAGGCACACCCCGCCAGTATTTTCGCTAAAGTACATCAGAACAGTCATTGGAAAGCGCTTTTCGCAAGTGTGTTACAATATGGAGGAACAAAATTTGCGAGAGCAATCCACTTTGGTGAATTCGCTGGAAGACTACATTGTGTGGGAGCAACGATGCGATACGTATATCGAGTCGTTGGAAGAACAAAGTCGAATTAAACGACCGCGATTATCGATCGGGAATCGACAATCGCTGATTGCTCAGATCGCGCGCCTCGAAGGTCTGAAAAATTCGTTACGCGGACGTTTCGTAGCGCGCGTCAAAATGGACTTGTGTGGTGCGAGATTGATAGGGCGTTCGAGAGTCGCGCATTGACTGGTGCGGTGATAAACTATAATCACATCGAACCTCGCCAATTTCTCGAGGACGCCAAAGACATTGTGTTAGAACATGTGAAGAACAATATGAAAAAACGCTATAATGTGAAAGTGAACACTATATTCAACGGTGAATTCGTGACCGAAGATAAACGCGCCAACAAAAGTATCAATACGAGAAACTATGAACTCTTTCGCACGTCCGATTTACGCGAGTGGTACGAACGGTGCCTCATCGAGTCCACCCTAGCGTCGCTGGAAGAGTCAGGAACGCGACAGCGGGTGGGCATTGTCGCGAATATTAAATTTGACTGTAAATATAAATAAGTATAATCCTATGCGCGCGGGATGTCACATTAAATTGCCGCGGGAGATTATGATGAAAAGAGCGGTGATTAACGTGCAATCAAAAGACAATGCGTGTTTCGCGTGGGCAGTGGTCGCCGCCTTATACCCCGCCGAAAGAAAGGCGGAACGGGAATCCTCGTATCCGCATTACGCGACAGTACTGAATCTCTGAGACATTGAGTTTCCAGTGACTGTGAATCAGATTAAGAAATTGGAACTTGTTAACGACGTTTCGATCAATGTGTACACCATTGAAAACGAAGACATTGTTCCGATACGTCTTACGGAGCAAAAGCGGGATAAGCACGTCAACTTGTACGTGGAAGACGGCAACAACGTTGGACATTTCGCGTGGATCAAGAATTTATCCCGGCTCGTCAGCTCGCAACTGAGCAAACACAAGAATCAAAAATATATCTGCGACCGGTAAGTTTAATTTATATAATTGAAATAATTATGTTATATAACAAATTGTTCAAATCTTAATTAAGAAATTTTTTTCATTTACAGATGCCTGCATTATTTTAGTTCAGACGACAAGTTGCAGTCGCATACGGTCGACTGCGGAAAGATGAATGACTGCGCTATCCGGTTACCGAGCGATAAGGACAAGTGGCTCGAGTTCAACAACTTTAATCGGAAGGAGCTACTTCCATTCATCGTATACGCCGACTTGGAATGCGTTCTGGCCAAGACGGAGGAAGAACAACAAAATTTGTGCCAGCATCACCAAGTATTTAGTATAGCCTATTATGTACATTGTTCGTACGACGAATCGTTATCGATGTACCATTCGCGTCGCAGTGCCGATTGTATAGCATGGTTCGTCGAAGACCTTAAAAATATAGCACTGCGTGTAAAAAATATTTTATCAACTAATGTCCCCATGGTAGATTTGACGTCCCAAGAGTGGGAAAAATTCCATAGCGCCACTCAATGTCATATATGCGAAGAACCATTCGCGCAAGACGATACACGCGTACGCGATCATTGTCATCTGACCGGACGGTACAGAGGTCCCGCGCATTCAAATTGTAATCTAAATTATAAAGAATCTTTTTGTATTCCGATAGTTTTCCGGTTACGATTCATACTTTATTATCGAGGAAATAGCCACAGCGTTCGAAGGGAAAATCGAGTTACTTCCGATAACAAGAGAAATATATTTCGTTTATCAAAAATGTTGATGTTAAGGAAGAAAAATAAAAAAAACAAGTAAGTAGGTATACTAGGCCGGTTCTAACGCAGGGGCTCCGAGGGGGGTGAGGGGGAACCGCAGGTTGGGTGACGTCACGCGGGGGGGTGACGTCACTTGCGGGGGTGGCGTCACGCAGGGGATGACGTCACGCGGAGGGGTAACGTCACGTGCGGGGAAGGGAGGTGACGTCACGTGCGGGGGAGGGGGATCTGCGGCGCGAGCGATGGACGAGGGGGCCCGCGCGGGGAAGGGGAATCCACGGCGCGAGCGATGGACGAGGGGGTCCGCGCGGGTAGGGGGAATCCGCGGCGCGAGCGATGGACGAGGGGGTCCGCGCGGGGAAGGGGGATCCGCGGAAAGAAGACGGTGGTGTGAGAAGGATAGCGCTACATGTGGGAAAAGGATAGCGCGAAGTGTGTGAAGAGGACAGTGCGACAAGGATGGCATCAACGTGTGACAAGGACGACGCATTGTAAGATGGCGTGAGAAGGACGATGCAAAGGTAAGTGAGCAACGAGCATATGAAAGAGAGAATGATAATATCGTGAACAACGCGTACGAAAGAGAACGATATTGCAAGAGCAACGCGTGCGAGAAAGAACGATAGCGCGAAGAGAACGCATACGAAAGATAACTATAATATCGCGAGACAGAACGATAATAGCGCAAGACAACGCGTGCGAGAGAGAGAGCGAGAGAGCTCGAGAACAACGCGTGCGAGAGAGAACGAAGATATCGCGAGACTTACAACTAACGCGCGAGAGAGAACGCAACGACGATATCGCGAGACTTACAACTAGCGCAAGAGAGACGCAAGGGATGGGAGCGCAAGGAGAGGCGCGTAAATAAATACATTTTTTTCAATTAAAATATAAAAATTTATTTTAAAATGTGTGTAATACAATTTTGTGTGTGTGTGTGTGTGTGTCTAATAATAAAATAATATATATAATAATAAGAATAATAATATAATATAAAATATACAATTTAATTTAATAAAAATATATAATAATAAAATAATAAGAATAATATATTTGGGGGGAGGAGTGCGCTGGGCTAAGGGGGAGGCCGCTCTTGGAACAGAAAAGAAAAAAGATGTGTTAATAAAAACGTAGTCACAATAAGATTTATAAAAAGAAAAAACACATTTGTCAATCCA